>JAOWCC010001589.1:110844503-111088885 GCA_030867875.1 Actinernus sp. WN-2022 | reverse complement strand
GTTTGCGCTCTCCAAATTGATTTTTAATTGCACAAAATGGCTAAGAGAAGTCTATATTTTAATAAAATAAAATAAAAACGGGATTGATTTTTCATTTACTGGCACTTTAACAATAAATAAAGATGGGCCTTCACCTAAATGTATAAACACATGGACCTTGCAGTTGGATCAACCCACTGAATTTTAACTGGAGGCCCCCGAGTCGGAACCAACCATCTGCCAGTGCTTGCCAGAACGTATTTTTCACTTGTATTGTATGTCCAATGGAGTACTAGGTTTGTATCACCAATTTTGTGTCACAGTTTTAGTGAAATAACAAGCTATTATAAGATTTTTACTGCACATAAATTATGCAAATTTGGACTAGACCGCGGGGGATTGACTGTAAATAATTATGGTAATTACCGGTAGTATAGTTGATTATACATGTATGGTACAATGTAGCACTGTCAGGAGATAGGGAGAGGGGTAGGGGAAGGAAGTGATAAGGGTAGAGAAAGAAAGCAGAGGAGTAGGATGAATTTATTTTTGGTATACAAAAATAACCTAGGTTAAAAAAAATTACCCAGGTTGAAAAAAATAACTCAGGTTGGAAATTTGTTTACCTAGGTTGACAAAAATGATCTGAAAATAAATTCAACCTGTAACATATATATGGACCACCAGCTGACCAATCACAACTCACAAAGCAACCTAGCCATATAATAAATATAGTTATAAATGTGTGCATGTTTGTGATTGTACACAGGTGTGAAATTAGGAACACTCGTACTTACTGCTTGTATAGGCTAGGTCTGCAACAGCCACACGACTTCTCACAAGTGCCAGTTCATGCCGAGTTATCTGTAGCTCAGGCTTGAGGGTAGTAACACAAATCTACATGTACAACAAGTCATAGATATTATTCATAATACTGCATACTGTATTCCTTTTTGATTACAGAAAACAAACCATTGCCATGCAAAAGAGCATATCAACATTTACTACCATTTGCATTCAAGCTTGAAGCATGAAGAATATGTCTGGTCTCATTACGTTACAAATGCAACGTTTGCCTCAATTAAAGCAGCTGCATCTTTGTGCTCGCTCCAAAACGGATTTCCCCAACCATTTCGGAGTGAGTACAAAGATGCGGCTGCTTTCACAGGCTACAATCAAACCTGACAACTTCTGACTAATGAAATTCATTCACAAATTTCATTGGTCAAAGCATCAGGTTTGATTGAGGCAAACGTCACATTTGTAACGTAAACAAACCCAACAAATTCTTCATGCATCAAGCTTGAATGCAAATGGTAGTAATAGTGATCTTGTGAAATTTGAAAGATTAATCTGCAGAGGTAGGTCGCTAGGTTGTGGCTAGGAATTTTACTCAATGTATTCAGTGATGTAGATCTCGTTTTTTTCTATGGGTCAAATTGGAAATTTCTATTGGCCATCATGCATGCCCATAGATAAACCATCATCACTTAAGTTAAGAAGATTAATTGGTGTATACCATATCCGAGAGCAACACTGAGTATTTCAAAAACACTTTTGTAAATAGGCCTAAGTATTTAAGTACAATCTAGTTTTTAATTCCTAGTTTTCTTTTTCTTTTATCCATGTGTACATGTACATATATATGTGCTAAATGTATTGTTACAGCTGATATGTATAATATCAATGCTTTACATGTATAAAGACACATTATTGAGGGTGTCAATGGGGTTAACTGACTAGCATATAAGGCTGTTTTTTCGTTTCCGTAAGCGTATAAATCACAAAATAATAACTGACTAACGTATAAATGGAAGTCAATATTTTAGCGTATAGGGTACATGGAAGTGAAAGCCTGGATATTTTCTTGAGGAAAGTAACACATTTTTTAACCTTTTCGGTATAAAATGTCATAAAATATCAATTGTATTTTCCGTGACGTTGCTTTTCGTCTGTTGCGTAACTTTCGTGACAAGTCCGAGCCTGCGTGTGGTGAGTATGAGTATGCGGCTTAGTGTAGTAGGTCCAGGCCTCTCTCCGCCATTCCGACCTTGCAAACATGGCGTCCATTAGCGGGGTGCTCCCCTGTAGAAATTACTTTATTTGGCAAAATGACGTCACATATCTATAATAAATACTGACTAGCATCCACGTTTACTGTTTACTGACTAAATCAATTATTATTAGCAGTTTACTGACTAAATGGCATTTTACTAGCTGTTTACTCACTACAGCTATACCCCATTGACACCCTCATTATTACACATTATTACACATTATTATTATACCAAGGTATCTATTTGATTATGAATATGGTACAACTGTACAGTCATGTACATTTCACAACCGATTTCAGTGTTACTTGCATACAGCAATCTTTGACATGCTTTGTAACCAGGCTCACTGGTTTATCATGGTTTGAATAACTTACATGACATTGTACAGAAATAAATTGATCTCCAGGCATCAGAGTCAATAGGAAAACTAGATAATTAGTTTAATTCCCTAGATACCACAGACTGTTATTTCGAGGTAGCAATATTGTAGGTACTTTATCATATTCAACTGCTTGACAGACTTCGCCAACATGCATTGCCAACCATAAGTAGTGGAAATTTATGCAAAATGATTGTGTCAAAGGAGTATGTCAAATGAAGGGCTGTGTGCAAAAATGGCTTAAGTGACTCCTGATCACATTCTAAATTCTCCTTCAATTTCTTTGTTTTCCAAGGGAGAATTTATAATGTGATCAGGAGTCACTTAAGCCATTTTTGCACACAGCCCTTCGAATGATTGTCTCAAATACTTGACACACTACCTGTGCACATACAGTACATGTAAGACTGAAATCAGTTGTAAGGTAACAAAATAAAAAAATCATTGAAGTATTTATTACGACTGATTTTGTCGACTCACCAATCCTGTTTCAGACACAGCAATCCACCCATCCTGTGCCTTACCACCAAACTCGGCATACGGTGGTTTGTTACTGCTGGGTTTGAAATGATCCTCGAATCTTTTGTTTAAAGCCGAGTGTTGCTCATTCCAGGGACTGAAAATTACCTAAAATAGTAATTTTTATGTCAATAATTGGGCCACCATTAAATCATTAATCATTATCTACAGGTAACAATAATTTAAACATCACATGTATTAGAGAACCTTGCATGCACTTCAAACTATTTGATATTTTGCAGTTTGCTGATAAGAGTACATTTCTCAAATGCAGTTCAGTGAGTTTTGAAGCCTCAGAAAATAACAAAACAGTTATTGCGTAGAAAAAGAGAGCTGGGATAGTCAGCACAGCTTTTAAGCTTCACGCATGCACTGCACATACACTCACACACTCATACTGAAGACAATTCTCATTGTTACATGTAATATGTGACACTGAAATGACTTTTAAATCTATGACTAGCAATTTCTAATAGAAAGTGATGTGCTGCGAGTTTGTGGATTTCCTGTAAATGTGACATAAATGCAGACCACATTGAGGATTGTTTCAACAATGCTGAACACGCATCATTGGTGTGCGTCGTAAGTTATAAAAGTGTTCCCAATTATAAAAACCTTTGTTATGAAAATAAAAATGTTATGAAAACCAAAATGTTATGAAAACATATTTTTTTAATATAATAACGGTTATTCTTAAACTAATATCGTAAACAGTAACAAACACAGTCCCGTTCACGTCAAATTTGTGACACTTTGACATTTTTCTTAGAATATTTTTACTAAATGCATTTCATTTTACGATTAAAGAACCACATCATTTGGAAGGTGCATTTTTATTGTCTCGATGGGCTAAGATGTTGAAAACTTTGTTGAGGTCTGCATATAATAATCAGTTTTTGATTATGTAAATGATAATAGATTAAGATTGTTTAAAAAAAAGATGTTCCACACATGTATAACAAATTTTATCATTCAAAATGTCAAATACTGTATGTCACACACTTTACCTGAGAGGAAAATGATAACGTATTATGGCTTACAATTACTCTAACAGTTAAAGAATGTATCGAATCTGTAAATGTTCTTGAAAGTTAAACAATGAAATAGAAAAAAAACATTATAGGGTCTTATAGAATCTGTACAATGACTTTGTTGCCAAGTAGTAATTTGTCTGAGTATATCACTAGATGATTTCAATTTGAAAGAGCTAAATGCATACATATAGTAGAGCTATTGCTCAATGACTGAAACAAGATAAATATCAGCAAACCAAGTTATCTACTGTAACAGGTCAGGGCACAGTTGTTATAGTATACATGTATATTGCCTATCAGTAGCGGAAACGAGATAAACAACATTAAACACTTAATATTTTTGTTTGCGACCGTGTTGGGCCACTAGCTTGGCACGTTGGCCGCTCATTCGGTTTGTTTGTTTTGCAAGTCATTTGTTTTGTTCTCAGTTGGCTTGGTGTGCAACTCCGATCGTTGTTCATACCATTTCTGTAAACTGCTGGGTTTCGTTTGTAATTCAAGCTACATGTACTGTCTTGTTAGATGTCAGCTCAGTTCAGTTGAAACAGTTTGACTCCGGCATAGATTTACTTTGGAAATCCTGCACTATTTTGGCACCACAGTTTTCTAATCCTTTGAAAAAATGTTCTAATAACTTCTTTTAGTAACATTTCGTTTTTTTAAGGATAGAATACTTACATGTACCAAATACTGCAAAAATTATCTTAGACTCCCTCTCTAGAGCCAACATGATTTTATGTAAGCGACTTCATGAGAAATCATGCGCACGCATGTTCAGACATGATATGGCATGATAATGAGGCTAAAACGTTCGGAAAAAGAAACCGATCGAATCTCAAAATGACCCAGCATCTAGCGATCACCACAGGCTACCCAAGAGGAAATGTCGAGATTAGTCTTGCTGCTCGCTATTGCTCGCAGCAATAACTATCTTGAATTTTACAACTCTTTCTATGACTAACTTATGTTGTTGCATACATGTAAAAGCCACAAGAATAAACAACTGTTGTTTTTATTATTTAACAAACCCCCCTTCCAAAAAGCTTTTTTTTTTGCATGAAATTTATATCTGCATTTTTGAAGCTCATTTGTGTACACTGTATACAACTATGTACAATGCTTTCCTTAAACAGTGAATATTTTTATTAGTATATTATATACCACACAGGTGAATAACACAGTCTGATTGGCTACTCTGGAGGTGAATATCCTTTGCTATTCACCTCCGCACGAAGCAGTAATCACCTCGTACGAGTTTTTGTCCATTTGACAGAAAATAAAATAACTATTTGGTGCTGGCTATTCACTTGTGTGGTATAAACTAAAATAAGAATTTATTATTCACCTCAGTGTTGGTGAATAGTAGTGGATATTTACCTCGCCACTTCGCGGCTCAGTAACTACAAGTATCCACCACTATTCACCAACACTGAGGTGAATAATTGAAGAACTGTGTCAGCAAAAAGGGTGTAAGTGACTCGTGATCATGTTCTAAATTCTCCCTTAGACAACAAAGACATTGAAGGAGAATTTAGAATGTGATCAAGAGACACTTATGCCCTTTTTGCACAGAGCCCTTTACATTTTATACTTAACAGTCTTCACAGCAATTAAGGAGTCACACAAACACTAACAAGAGCAGAATGTGACAACCTTGCAATAATTACAAATGCACATAACAGTTATATTCACCTTCACACCATTGTCAATCCAGGAGATGCAAACCAATCTTTCACCTTGTCCCACACCAGCAGTGGACACACACTGCCATTCATTGATCAGATAATTCTATCAAAGAATGCATGGGAAGAGAGGTGAGAATAAAACAGAGTTGGGGAAGCTACATGTACATGTAGATAGATATACATGTAACAGTGTAACAAAGGTTAAAGTACAGATGACATGACTTTTGTCCAACAACAATGGGAAGTGCATGCAGAAAAACCAGTGTTCCCTTAGTTTCCCTGCAGGAAACTCAGTCACAGAGTCTCAGCTGAAATGACACTACATCCAGTCTGCTCCATAATCAGCAATTAAGACTTAGATCGAGTACTGACCAATGGAGACTAATAAACAGTTGCCTGCAGAGGCCTGCTATTGTACATGTACTGTATGTTCTCTCCAGAGCGTGCAGTTCCATGGTATTCCACTGCTCTGCTTGGTCTTGAAGTACTTTATTATTACCTTGAATAACTTAAAAAGATGCTTAATAAAGGAATGTTCAGCAATTTAAAATCCCAAGTACACTGTAAGTGTCACTGCCAGAGGTGTATCCAGAGTGCAATATTTTCATTGTGGACACACAGAATCGCAGCAAACCATATTAATATTTAATGAAACATATGAAATCATATATTAAATAAAACACCACTCTGGGGGAAATGAGTGGAGAAAACACTGAACATTGGTTTGGGTCTGTATGAATGCTTCTAATCAATAAATGTTAGGTACAGTAGCCAGTACTAGCAGCTCTTGTGGGTGGTGTTTTGCAAATTTGTTTTTGCCGCACAGTCAAAATGAGGTGAGGAGAAAGGGGAAGGAGGGGAGGGGTAGGGAAGGGGAGAAAAGGAATTAAGAGCCTGCATGCAAGGCATACAAAAAAGGCATGTACCTTTTAGAGTTCCCCACATTCATCCACGAATGCAGCTCTCCTATTGGCTAAAAGTGACAAGTGTCAATCAAATGATCAATCTTGCATGGATCAGGCAACCAATATGGCCGAAATTGGGATTTTGAGTAGCAGATCTTTGAGGCTACATCTAGAAGCGGTTGAGCTGTTATAAAGTGTACACTATGATTTTTACATCAGTCTGTCACTACTAAAATGAACCTGTTACCATTCTCCGTACAAGGTAGTGGTCCCACCACATCCAAAGCAACTCTCTCCATGGGATATCCCGTTGAGCTTGTGACCAGTGGTGCACGACCCTTCCTCTGAGGTTGATTTCGTTTGGCGCAAGTTAAGCACCCTCTACAGTGATTTTCTACCTCCTCTCGCCAGCCTTTCCAATAGTAGCGTGCCTTTACTTTCTCTGCCATTTTATTAATGCCAAGATGCCCAGCACTAGGAACGTTGTGCAGCAAACGAAGAACTTCAGGGATCAGTGGCCGTGGTAAGCAAAGTTGTAATACTTCTGACATACCATTTTCGCTCTCGTACTTGCGGTACAATAGCCCATCCACTAGTTGCAATCTTCCGAATTGGCTCCAAAAACTTCCTACCTCTGGGCTAGCACCGGTCATATTCTCTCTTGTTGGTCTGTTACCGTTCTCTAACCACACGACTGCTTGGCCAATAGCAGGATCTTCTCGCTGAAGACGATAGACATTTTGTCTGCCCCAAGGATCGGACCTCTCATCTGCTACCTCAGATGTTGTCCCAACTGGAGCCTTTTTAACAGTTCAGGTATGAATGGTTACTTCGTCTGTAGAACTATCACCCGAATCAGTCTCTACGTCATCTTCTGGCCAAGGGAGTCTTGATATTCCATCTGCATTTCCATGTTGTCTGCCAGGACGATGCTCTACAACGAATTCGAATTCAGCTAGTCTCTCTAGCCACCTAGCAACTTGCCCCTTGGGGTTCTTGAATTTGCGCAACCACACTAGTGCATGATGATCGGTGCGAACAGTAAACTTGCATCCCAAAAGATACGGTTCAAAGTGTTCCATCGCCCAGACCATCGCCAAGAGCTCTTTTCTGGTAGTGCTGTAATTACGCTCCGGTTTACTGAAGGCTTTGGCTGCATAAGCTATCACTTTCTCCTCTCCATCATGGACTTGGGACAGCACTGCTCCTATACTGGCATCACAAGCGTCTGTGTCTAAGATGAATGGTTTGTTAAAATGTGGATAAGCCAGGACCGGCGCTTCGACTAATTTACTCTTCAGCTTGTGAAATGCAGCCTGACATTCATCTGACCATTTGAAGATGGTATTCTTCTTTTCTAAGCTGTAGAGTGATTCAGCTATCTCCACATAATTCTCAATGAATTGTCTGTAGTATCCAGAACAGCCAAGGAACGACCGTAATTCAGAGATACTACAAGGGACTGGCCATTCTTTCAGCACTTTGACTTTTTCAGGATCCATGGTGATACCTTCCTTTGATACTACGTGCCCCAGCAACGTGGTCTCTTCGTTCAGTAACTGACATTTCTTGGGGTTAAGTTTCAATCCAGCGTTGGCAAGGCGGTCTAACACAGCCTCTAATTTCCTGTTATGCTCTTCTAAACTTCTTGCAAAGATAACGATGTCATCGAGATAGACCAGGCAGTCTTTCCAAGTCAATCCATTTAAGATGGAATTCATGGCCCTTTGGAAAGTTGCGGGTGCATTGGTCAAGCCGAACGGCATCGGTCTGAATTGGTAGTGACCATCGGGAGTCGAAAAAGCTGTCTTTTCACGATCTTCCTCTGCTACGCTTATCTGCCAGTAACCCTTCACCAAGTCTAAGTGGGAGAAATATGCAGAGCCAGCCAGTGCTCCTAAGATTTCGTCACAACGCGGTAAGGGATAAACGTCCCTTTTCGTAATCTCGTTGAGTTTGCGATAATCTATGCAGAACCTTTTGGTGCCATCTTTCTTGGCTACTAAAACTATTGGAGAATTCCAAGGCGAACTTGACTCTTCTATCACATCATTAGACAGCATCTTCTGCACTTCATTCTGTATTTCTCCTCTTCGGTGGAAGGGAATTCTGCGTGGTGGAACCTTGATAGGGGCAGAACTTCCAGTGTGAATGCGATGTTTCTCCTCTGTGACTTCCCCCAGATCGGTTGGTCCTCTCGACACAACTTCATGATGTCTCGCGAATATTTCATAAATGCTGCTTTTGACTTCATCTGACACAGATTTTCCTATGGGTAAAAGCCTGGCCATTTCCTCTCTCAGAAGCCCCCAATCTTTTTCTTGACCCACTCTACAATGAAAAGCCCCTTGCTTCGATTTCCCGCCGTTCTCCTCGGATTCCACGAGGTAGTAACATGCTTGCTTTGACTCTGTAGCACCGTTTTCCTTCTCCTCCCGTAGAGGCCACAACGCGCCTATTGTACCTTCACGATAAATTCGAGCGGGTTCTGATGTTGGATTGAAGACTCTTACTGGAATCATGCCCTTAGCTACTTTGGCTACAACCTTCAAAATGCCAGTGGAATATCGATTTTCGAATTTTGGTTCCGGTTCCAATACTCCCACCATTCCCTCCACAGTGCTCCCTTTAAACACCTTGCATGGTATGTTGATCATCGACTTAGGGGGTATTATAGTTGATTCTGCGACGGCTACCCTGCATGCCTCCCAACTATTCTTGTAAATTAGTCCTGCCCCCCTCTCTCCGACAGACAATGTTCCTTTCTCAAAATCTATGACATACCGGTTTGGTCTCAGGAAATCCACGCCAATTAACATATCCTGTGCTAGGTTTGTGCATACCTGTACGTCCTGTTGAACCTCCACGTCAACAAGCTGTATTGTCACTTCTGTAATTCCAACTACATCTAGTTCAGTATTGTTAGCCCCGAGGATCGGTGTCTTAGAAGAATGGATTGCTGTGTCTTTCTTCCGAATTCTTTGGAACAAATCTCTGTGCATCAGAGTCACTGCTGCGCCAGTATCCACCAATGCTCGAACCTCAATACCATTTACCAGACAATCAACTAACACAGCATTCCCCAGCAGCTTCTTTGATGTCTCGTGTATCCCAGCTGTAGCGGGCGAGGTCACTGCATTTGTGGCCCCGCCCTGTCCCCGTTTCCCTGCGCTTGGCTTCTTCGCTCATCTTCCTTCTTCTTCAGGCAGTCCCTCTTTACATGCCCCCTTCGTCGACAGTAATAACATTCAACGCTCCTATCATCGCTTCTACCACCTCGTTGGCTCATCTCCAAAATCTTCTCTAAAATTCCAGCCTGTTTGTCAAGAAAAACCTTGGCCCACGCTGGAGGACACGCTGGAGGGGACTGGACGTTGGTGCCCACGTAATTCACGTCAGCGGTCTCCATATGAGAATGGGGATAGATTCCCGAAGCCGCCATGTTTGTTGTTGAACTCTTTTGTTTTTCCACTATCAAAAGAGTCTCCAGTCTGAGTGCAGTATACAGCGCTTCGTCCAAAGACTTGGGAATTGTTTGGCTAACTCCAAGGCGTAACTCTCTGGAGTCCAGTGCGCTGATGAACTGATCGACCAACTCTTCTTCGATTGTCTCACCGTTTCTGTTTGGAAAAGCACGCAAGGCTAAATGCCGTAGGTCGGTTGCCAGGTCCACAAGATTCTCACCTCTCTTCCTGTAGCGGCTTGCAAATGTCAACTTGTACGTTTCCCTCTGTTGTTCTGGTTGCAGTCTTGATTTGAGTGCAGATACCAATTCTTTGTAGCTGGAGTTTGTTGCTGCTACCGGCAAAGTCGTGTACACTCGCTGAGCCCTACCGCATAAAGCCACGGCCAACTGCTGTCTCCGCTGCACCTCACTCCATTTGTTTATCTCTGCACAAAGCTCAAAATGCCTCAACCAGTCTTCAAAGCCCCCCTCCGACCCGGAGAAAGTGTCTGGCTTTGCCACCGAGATGATTTTGGGTTCTGCAGAGGCCACGGAGGGTTCTACATCTCTCGACTCTAGTTCGGCCAAGCGGTGAGTTAGTCGTTGAACTTCTTCTCTCAATTCTTCTTCTGAAGCCATTTTATCCTGGTTTTCGCTGCCACCAATGTAGAATACGAGACGAGTAGAGTTAAGATGTCTTTATTGCGAAGCTCCAACAACCAACTGATTTTAACTGTCAAACTCTGGCGACGTATATGCTCGCGACTAACTATCGTAACGCATTTAACTAGGTGCGCGAGCTCCCAACTGTAACGTTTATCCAACAAAGCTATAATTTTAGGGTGCACTGAGATAGTATGGAGATAGCGAGATATAGATTTTACAAATCATTTTAAAGGCATATTTCATATCTGGCAGCTCACCTTCATGGCCCATAGCTTACACAGACCACTATTATCAATAGATAATAATCTTGACCCTGTACTGTCCCACAACAGCTGCTGAATCAGTTCCTCATGTCCTGAACCAAAGCTACAACAACATAAAATACAAAAAAAAAAAAAAAAAAAAAATAGACACTGAAAAACATACATTCTTAGACTTAAGATACAATGTACATGTACATGTACATGTATTTCAGACACTGCTTCATGGAATCAAAGGTGCATTTTATTGGGACAAATTGCATCATATCATGTTCCAAACAAGTACACCTACAAAATGCAAGACAGTAATCAAAGCAGAAATAAGATGGAACAAGAGTAAAGGCAAACAAGGATAAGGATCCTGGCTAGGAATTTTGCTCAATTGTGTCAAATGACCTACATGTACATGTAATATATCACTTTTCTTCTTTTATTAGTCAATTTCATATTTCTATTAGCCACCATGAATATTCATAAGGTTCACAGCAGAGTAGATTTCATACAAGTGGGACAAACTATGGCACTGACTATGGCACGATTAAAATAATATATAATTAAACAAATGTTTTATTTGTTATAGCAGGCTAGTGTTTACAGCTTACAGCTGGTGGGGGCCTGCTTTTACTCCACACACACTCCCCACTACATTCATATATTCTGTACATACTACTCTCGACTCACCAGTTGATTTTACGGAGGGAGGAAACCAGACCCTCGAAGCATGGGAGAGAAACAACCACAAACTCAACTCACATGTGGTGGCGTGTCCAGGAATCGAACCTGGGCCATAGTAGTGAGAGGTGAGCGCTAACACGCTGCGCCACCCAGATCCCCATATGATTAGTGTATGGCAGGCTATGACATTGTAATGGTTTCCCTATTGTTTTTGTCCTGCTGATCCAATCAATTACAGAGATACATGTATGCTACAGCATGGTTACACCTGTATGGCTAAAGTATGGTTACGGACATGCCGTAGTTTGTTCCAGCCATACAAAATCTGCTCTCTGTGTCCTATGGCCCCCAGTCAGTTCCTAGAACTGATGCCGATAAGACCAGTCAGTTCGCGTAAATGGAAAGTGCAGCTATTAACGCTTGCAAACTTAAACTGCTAACAGATTTCTTGAATTGGGAGCAATTTTTTTTTTACTAATTTGTGCAAGTGAACCTTCCTTTAAAGTGCTTCTAACCCTTCTTCCAATTTTTATATCTATGAACCTTTGAGATGTTTTGAGTACTTCTGTGAAAAAAAATTGGTTTACAGAGAATACTCTACACTTGTTTGAAATGGTTAAAAATGGACCTTTCCTGACGAATGACCGCGTAAGAATATGCCTGGGTCGATTCCCAGATACAGTATTGTGCAAAAGTCTTGCAAACGTATTTCGACGAATTTCGCTCTTTGTTCTTACGAATGTCGCCGAAATTTCGTTGAAATTTCGGGTAAATTTTAGTTCGAAATTTCGACGAAGAATCGAGCAGATACGCGAAAATTCGAATCCAAAACGAAATATCGCCAACCTGCGAGCGACATTTCGACGATATTTCGTTTATTGTTAAACGAAAATTCGGACCAGGTTATCGAAATATCGTGATCGGAAATTTCGAAGCATACGAAATTTCTTCGAAATTTCGGCAAGCGAACGTGTACAATCTACAATTCTTGCGTGAATATATTTCGTATTTTTACCCTTTCTTTCACCAGGATTAACGCGTGACAAATTCGAATTCATGACAAACAAACACGGTTTTTAAGAAGGTTTTGGTAAATACCCTGGGTGCCAGAGGTTTTCTAAGTTTTACGCCGCGGCATATTCTAAGCCGCCATCAAAAAGTCAAGATTCTGTGAACGGTCAGCCAGACACGTCTCATTGCTGACAAAAATACCGCGGTGGTGCAACTTAATTTCCCGGTATTAAAACGGGCACTTTCCATTTACGTGAACTGATGCATAAAGGGCTTTTAATTCAAAAATATTGCACTTTCCCAGTAGAAGTTTTCTGGTAAGAGTATAGAAGTTTTTTCACGTCTTTCATGGTTCTTTCTCGATGTAAGAAACCCGAATTTTCCCAACAATTTTTTCCTAGATCGATATTCCTCTTTCACAAAGACTCTGAGGACAGCACAGGTAGTCCAACCTCAATGTTAATTTCTCTAGGATATCACAGGTAGTCCAACATCAATGTTTATACCTCTAGGACAGCTAGGACACTAGGACACTAGGACAGCACAGGTAGTCCAACCACAATGTTTATTTCTCTAGAATATCACAGGTAGTCCAACATCAATGTTTATACCTCTAGGACAGCTAGGACAGCTAGGACACTAGGACACTAGGACACTAGGACAGCACAGGTAGTCCAACCACAATGTTTATTTCTCTAGGATATCACAGGTAGTCCAACATCAATGTTTATACCTCTAGGGCAGCTAGGACAGCTAGGACACTAGGACACTAGGACACTAGGACACTAGGACAGCACAGGTAGTCCAACCACAATGTTTATTTCTCTAGAATATCACAGGTAGTCCAACATCAATGTTTATACCTCTAGGACAGCTAGGACAGCTAGGACAGCTAGGACAGCTAGGACACTAGGACACTAGGACACTAGGACAGCACAGGTAGTCCAACCACAATGTTTATTTCTCTAGGATATCACAGGTAGTCCAACATCAATGTTTATACCTCTAGGACAGCTAGGACAGCTAGGACACTAGGACACTAGGACAGCACAGGTAGTCCAACCACAATGTTTATTTCTCTAGGATATCACAGGTAGTCCAACATCAATGTTTATACCTCTAGGACAGCTAGGACACTAGGACACTAGGACAGCACAGGTAGTCCAACCACAATGTTTATTTCCCTAGGATATCACAGGTAGTCCAACATCAATGTTTATGCCTCTAGGACAGCTAGGACAGCTAGGACACTAGGACACTAGGACAGCACAGGTAGTCCAACCACAATGTTTATTTCTCTAGGATATCACAGGTAGTCCAACATCAATGTTTATACCTCTAGGACAGCTAGGACAGCTAGGACAGCTAGGACACTAGGACACTAGGACACTAGGACACTAGGACAGCACAGGTAGTCCAACCACAATGTTTATTTCCCTAGGATATCACAGGTAGTCCAACATCAATGTTTATGCCTCTAGGACAGCTAGGACAGCTAGGACAGCTAGGACACTAGGACACTAGGACACTAGGACAGCACAGGTAGTCCAACCACAATGTTTATTTCTCTAGGATATCACAGGTAGTCCAACATCAATGTTTATACCTCTAGGACAGCTAGGACAGCTAGGACAGCTAGGACACTAGGACACTAGGACACTAGGACAGCACAGGTAGTCCAACCACAATGTTTATTTCTCTAGAATATCACAGGTAGTCCAACATCAATGTTTATACCTCTAGGACAGCTAGGACACTAGGACACTAGGACACTAGGACAGCACAGGTAGTCCAACCACAATGTTTATTTCTCCAGGATATCACAGGTAGTCCAACATCAATGTTTATACCTCTAGGACAGCTAGGACAGCTAGGACACTATGACACTAGGACACTAGGACACTAGGACACTAGGACAGCACAGGTAGTCCAACCACAATGTTTATTTCTCTAGGATATCACAGGTAGTCCAACATCAATGTTTATGCCTCTAGGACGGCTAGGACACTAGGACAGCACAGGTAGTCCAACATCAATGTTAATTTATACCTCTAGGACAGCTAGGACACTAGGACAGCACAGGTAGTCCAACATCAATGTTTATACCTCTAGGACAGCTAGGACACTAGGACACTAGGACACTAGGACAGCACAGGTAGTCCAACATCAATGTTTATTCCTCTAGGACAGCTAGGACGGCTAGGACACTAGGACAGCACAGGTAGTCCAACCACAATGTTTATTTCTCTAGGATATCACAGGTAGTCCAACATCAATGTGTATACCTCTAGGACAGCTAGGACACTAGGACACTAGGACACTAGGACACTAGGACAGCACAGGTAGTCCAACCACAATGTTTATTTCTCTAGAATATCACAGGTAGTCCAACATCAATGTGTATACCTCTAGGACAGCTAGGACAGCTAGGACACTAGGACACTAGGACACTAGGACACTAGGACAGCACAGGTAGTCCAACCACAATGTTTATTTCTCTAGAATATCACAGGTAGTCCAACATCAATGTTTATACCTCTAGGACAGCTAGGACAGCTAGGACAGCTAGGACACTAGGACAGCACAGGTAGTCCAACCACAATGTTTATTTCTCTAGGATATCACAGGTAGTCCAACAGCAATGTTTATACCTCTAGGACAGCTAGGACAGCTAGGACACTAGGACACTAGGACACTAGGACACTAGGACACTAGGACAGCACAGGTAGTCCAACCACAATGTTTATTTCTCTAGGATATCACAGGTAGTCCAACATCAATGTTTATACCTCTAGGACAGCTAGGACAGCTAGGGACACTAGGACAGCACAGGTAGTCCAACCGACAGAGCGGAAAAACGTTGTGCATGCGTACTAGGCACTTTATTTAAAAAAAGTAAATCAAGATGGCCGCCGAGCGGGAGTGAATTGTAGCTCTTTTTCAGAGCGCGACCTCTCAAAGATCAAGAAATACCACGATTACTTTATTACTTCACACCAAGGACCAATATTCTTCAGTTACTTAGCTTCTCTGTGCCCAAATAACACATAATCCAGTTCACAGAAAGAATGCTACAATTGTTCGTTATACATACTCTGTCATTAAGAAAAACGAACCATTTGAAAAGTTCATATGCGACGGGAAAAACGCCAAAAATAAGGAAACTTGTGAACATATAAGCTTTATACTTCGGTAGAGAACTAAAGAGGTAATGGTTTTCAAGATATAAAATACCATATTCAAGATTTTAATACCCTACAAATTATAGTGACTAGACTGTCTACAGGCTACAGCAGTGATCCGCATTACCAAAGGCAAAGGCAAAGATTGTAAGTAATTCTATAGTATAATAATAATTCTATTGTACAATATTTAACTTGATTTGGTTATCATGGTTCACATCGGTATTTTGATTAATTGGTTGATTGGTTTACCATTGTAAAAAACGATTTAAAATGTTGTTTTAAAATGAAGTGTTACAAGCAAAGGAGCATGTTTGCTTGTGTAGACTACTTGAGAAATGGACTCTTCAAACGGCACCATCACTTCTTTTGATCTTCATTTTATTCTCCTCAACCACAAGCAAAGTGAGACAAATACATGTGTAGGATAATCCCCCCTTTAGTAATACTAAGATCAAACACAGACAACTTTCTTATTTGGCAAAGTGAGGAGTTTTATTCGGCTTCAGGCAAGACAATAAGTGAAAGCTACACCGAAATTCACCGAATTCACTACTCAGCCCTCCAAAAACGTCAAAAAGAAAGAGATAGACGCCAGTCAACTACCAATCAATAATCCCTCAAAATATACTTTATACGCGTCCGAGGACCAGTTGCCGAAAAGCTGAATAAGTTCTCCCGGAACCCCCAAATGAAAAGACCCACGCCTAAATGAGTGACCTCTGCAACTACCATAGTTCTCGATACCCGGCCGCCCGATGTAACATATGTCTCAGCTTAGTAACATAGGTTCTGTTAGTGATCGTTGTGAGACTGACTGTTGAATTCAGTGTTGGATAAATGAAAGCTGGAGATGTGGACCGGGCTTAAGTGACACATTCTGAAGATGAAACATGGCAACTGGACATAGAGGGTGAATCTGCATGGAATACGCATTTATTTAATGGAAACACTATTAAGCGATGCTTGCCAAACTGAATTGTTTTGGACCTCGAAAAATAACGAGTAGCCCCGATTCGGAAGGAATAATGTCCTTCCTACGAAGGTGAAAACCGGAACTAGACTTCGATATATATAGATGGACGTACAATATTAGAGACTCTTGAGAGCAAGAAAAAGGTACAACGAAATGCGGCGACAAATGTGACCTGGTCGTGGATCCTCTCAAGATTTGCTGCCAAAACTAAACGTGATAGAATTGAAGGAGTTATGGGAGGAGCCCTAGCCGGGATATGCTGGGTAGGCCTTGGCACATTATGCTAGCATAATTTTTGAGCATAATAGCAAGGTAAAAGCATCGAGAATAATGCCAGCATTTTAGCAAGGATTTTTTTTTACCAGTATTCATTATTCGATTAATATTGAAAATTAGCTGGAAATATTTGTTTAATATTTGTTTAAAGCAACACCTCCCTGTTTAAAGCGATAAAACTCACCAGAAAACAGCAAAAAAAACGTGTGGAGAGATCTCGAGTCAATATTAGAGAGGGCCTGGGTCTTGTCAGTGCCTGCACTCATACTGGTCAGCAGTGTTGTATGTGCAGTCGCCATTTTTTTTTCTCGTTGACATTTCTGCGTTTGTTTTTAATTAGTGACTTGGGAATTTTCGAGCATAATAGCAAGACTTTGAAAGCATAATAGTGAAAAATTTGAGCATTAAGCATTAGCATAATAGCAAGAAATAAAAGCATATTGTGCCAAGGCCTAATGCTGGGCTAGTCTCTCCAGGCCCTTCAAAATGATAGACAACTCATAACTCTTGAAAATCGAGCAATCGTCACCTGCGAAAATATGCAAGAGCTTAACCCCGCGCTAACGTAATTTTTCATAGAAGCTGGAATGAGACTCCGGCTCAGAAACTGACAAAACATGGCAACCGTATCTATAGACGCTGGAACTGGTATTAAATTGAAGTACGTGCAAAATAATAGATAATTATGCTCTCCATTGCGTAAAGCATGCATCCGTTTTTATGTGTTCCCTCGGCGTATGCTGCCCTGTGAGTTCGACGTAATTGTTTTTGTAGGCGGGACATTTGTAAATAAGACACCCCGTATCAAGCCTGCAATAGTATCCACTGTTGGATGTTGGATAAGTAAGATGAACCACGTCTCCATCGCCCGGGAGGGGGGGGGGGGGGGGGGGGGGGATACTTACATGAAAAATGGGTATGTATGAGAGGCCAAGAGGCTCAAACCCTGACCCTGTTTGACCCAATCCGAGCTCCAAAACCCTGATTGCCCCTTCTTTAAATTGTTTTAAAAACACGTTCGGATATATAGACATAGACATTTTTTATTTGGAGTCTTACACAGAGAGTATATAGACTAACGTCCAAATAACCTTAAATTAATTGAATAATAATTACAATAATTACATCTGAGTTCAAAGGGTTGTTTTTGTATTCGCACACATGGTGTGGTGCTATCTTATCTCGGCCTGGAATTTGACGCTATTTCTATATAGCATACATTCAAATATGTATTTTGCTATTTCTTTCTGTATAGCTGGTTGTTTGATTGGAGGGTTAATAAGAAATAAAAATATATCATTGTCAGTCATTCGGTTCATCTTATTTTTAGATTGCTTTTCTATACCGGAGAAAAGAATATTCCCGGCCGGTATACCGCGACCCAGGCTTTTTCTTACGCGGTCATGGGTAAGGAAAGGTCAAATTTTCACCATTTCAAACAAGCCTAAAACATAGAATATTCTTTGTAAGTCAATAAATTCAGAGTCACGTTTTTGAAAGTCACGATCAACTGCTGACAAACTGAAGCCAGGATTAAAATTTGAAATAACAGAGTCACGATCTGTATTCCACACAAACGAAATGTCACGATCAACATTTTCAAAGTCACGATCTGTACACGCTACAGGCATGTCCAAGTCACGGCCGGTGTGAGAGTTATACACCGCAACATAATTACTTTGCATTACCCCATTCGCGAGTCAAGCGTTAGGGTCATTGTTACTAGCAGCTTCTGCAATGCCCGTGCCCGTAAAGAGTGGGCACTCGGTCGAGAACTCGCAGTGTCGCTCATAAGATTCAATAACGATTACTTAGTCACCCAGCACTTAGCGCACACATGTTGTGTCCATTTTCGCTTGCCGCCGGCGAATTAGACCAAAATGATCTTTCGTGTGGCAGCACTTCTTGCGTTGGTAGTCTCTGCAAAATAACACACGGATGATACTTTTTTCCTGACTTCGTAGATTTTTACTTAAATTTTCCTTGAAGAGAATGTTGTTCCAAACGTGAGAACGAGTCTCCCCACTGCGATTTTCCTCGCTCTCATACAGGCTCTTAATTTCATACACCAACCACCTCTCTTACCGAGCTGCACAAAAGTCCACACAACATGATTAATAATAATTAGTCAGTGTCACCCCTCTTCTAATATCAACAAAATTAAATGAACACAAAACTGCTCTGCCAAAGGCATTCAATTACAACTATGTTTTATTGTTGGCTTTCTGAAAACAGAACAATTATAACATATTACGTTTTTTACATGTAACACTTCATTTTAAAACAAAATTTAAAATAGTTTTCTTTACTGATTGGTAAAACAATGAACTGATTGAAATAGTGAAATATTGTACAATTTCATGATAATAGCTCTGTAGATTTACTTACACTTTTATACATTCTTTGGTAATGCGGATCGTCGTTCCAGGATTTCTATAGCCTATGAACGAGGCTCTCCCTTCTTCCCTTTGGAGAGCCTCGTTCACAGGCTAGGAGACAGTCTAGTTCAATACTTCGTTTGAAAAATGCTATGAAAATCTTGAATATGGTATTTTATATGTTGAAAACCATTACCTCCTTAGTTCTCTACCGAAGTTTAAAGCTTATATCTTACAAGTTTCCTTATTTTGCCATTTTTCCGGTCTCATATGAACATTTCTAAATGGTTCGTTTTTCTTGAAGACAGAGTTGAACGAGCAATTGTAGCGTTCTTTCTGTGAACTGGATTATATGTGTTATTTGGGCTCAGAGAAGTATTTGAAGAATATCAGTCTATGGTGTGAAGTAATAAAGTAATTGCGGTATTTCTTGAGCTGTGAGGTCCTTGTAAAAGAGCTACAATTCACTCCCGCTCGGCGGTCATCTTGATTTACTTTTAATAAAGTGCCTAGTGCGCATGCCCAATGTTTTTCCGCTCTGTTGATTGGACTAGTGTCCTAGCTGTCCTAGAGGTATAAACATTGATGTTGGACTACCTGTGATATCCTAGAGAAATAAACATTGTGGTTGGACTACCTGTGCTGTCCTAGTGTCCTAGTGTCCTAGTGTCCTAGCTGTCCTAGCTGTCCTAGAGGTATAAACATTGATGTTGGACTACCTGTGATATTCTAGAGAAATAAACATTGTGGTTGGACTACCTGTGCTGTCCTAGTGTCCTAGTGTCCTAGTGTCCTAGCTGTCCTAGAGGTATAAACATTGATGTTGGACTACCTGTGATATCCTAGAGAAATAAACATTGTGGTTGGACTACCTGTGCTGTCCTAGTGTCCTAGTGTCCTAGTGTCCTAGCTGTCCTAGAGGTATAAACATTGATGTTGGACTACCTGTGATATCCTAGAGAAATAAACATTGTGGTTGGACTACCTGTGCTGTCCTAGTGTCCTAGTGTCCTAGCTGTCCTAGCTGTCCTAGAGGTATAAACATTGATGTTGGACTACCTGTGATATCCTAGAGAAATAAACATTGTGGTTGGACTACCTGTGCTGTCCTAGTGTCCTAGTGTCCTAGTGTCCTAGTGTCCTAGCTGTCCTAGCTGTCCTAGAGGCATAAACATTGATGTTGGACTACCTGTGATATCCTAGAGAAATAAACATTGTGGTTGGACTACCTGTGCTGTCCTAGTGTCCTAGTGTCCTAGTGTCCTAGCTGTCCTAGCTGTCCTAGAGGTATAAACATTGATGTTGGACTACCTGTGATATCCTAGAGAAATAAACATTGTGGTTGGACTACCTGTGCTGTCCTAGTGTCCTAGTGTCCTAGTGTCCTAGCTGTCCTAGCTGTCCTAGAGGTATAAACATTGATGTTGGACTACCTGTGATATCCTAGAGAAATAAACATTGTGGTTGGACTACCTGTGCTGTCCTAGTGTCCTAGTGTCCTAGCCGTCCTAGAGGCATAAACATTGATGTTGGACTGCCTGTGATATCCTAGAGAAATAAACATTGTGGTTGGACTACCTGTGCTGTCCTAGTGTCCTAGTGTCCTAGCTGTCCTAGCTGTCCTAGAGGCATAAACATTGATGTTGGACTACCTGTGATATCCTAGGGAAATAAACATTGTGGTTGGACTACCTGTGCTGTCCTAGTGTCCTAGCTGTCCTAGCTGTCCTAGAGGTATAAACATTGATGTTGGACTACCTGTGATATCCTAGAGAAATAAACATTGTGGTTGGACTACCTGTGCTGTCCTAGTGTCCTAGTGTCCTAGTGTCCTAGCTGTCCTAGCTGTCCTAGAGGTATAAACATTGATGTTGGACTACCTGTGATATCCTAGAGAAATAAACATTGTGGTTGGACTACCTGTGCTGTCCTAGTGTCCTAGTGTCCTAGTGTCCTAGTGTCCTAGCTGTCCTAGCTGTCCTAGCTGTCCTAGAGGTATAAACATTGATGTTGGACTACCTGTGATATTCTAGAGAAATAAACATTGTGGTTGGACTACCTGTGCTGTCCTAGTGTCCTAGTGTCCTAGTGTCCTAGCTGTCCTAGAGGTATAAACATTGATGTTGGACTACCTGTGATATTCTAGAGAAATAAACATTGTGGTTGGACTACCTGTGCTGTCCTAGTGTCCTAGTGTCCTAGTGTCCTAGCTGTCCTAGCTGTCCTAGCTGTCCTAGAGGTATAAACATTGATGTTGGACTACCTGTGATATCCTAGAGAAATAAACATTGTGGTTGGACTACCTGTGCTGTCCTAGTGTCCTAGTGTCCTAGTGTCCTAGCTGTCCTAGCTGTCCTAGCTGTCCTAGAGGCATAAACATTGATGTTGGACTACCTGTGATATCCTAGGGAAATAAACATTGTGGTTGGACTACCTGTGCTGTCCTAGTGTCCTAGTGTCCTAGTGTCCTAGTGTCCTAGCTGTCCTAGCTGTCCTAGCTGTCCTAGAGGTATAAACATTGATGTTGGACTACCTGTGATATCCTAGAGAAATAAACATTGTGGTTGGACTACCTGTGCTGTCCTAGTGTCCTAGTGTCCTAGCTGTCCTAGCTGTCCTAGAGGCATAAACATTGATGTTGGACTACCTGTGATATCCTAGGGAAATAAACATTGTGGTTGGACTACCTGTGCTGTCCTAGTGTCCTAGTGTCCTAGCTGTCCTAGAGGTATAAACATTGATGTTGGACTACCTGTGATATCCTAGAGAAATAAACATTGTGGTTGGACTACCTGTGCTGTCCTAGTGTCCTAGTGTCCTAGCTGTCCTAGCTGTCCTAGAGGTATAAACATTGATGTTGGACTACCTGTGATATCCTAGAGAAATAAACATTGTGGTTGGACTACCTGTGCTGTCCTAGTGTCCTAGTGTCCTAGTGTCCTAGCTGTCCTAGCTGTCCTAGAGGTATAAACATTGATGTTGGACTACCTGTGATATTCTAGAGAAATAAACATTGTGGTTGGACTACCTGTGCTGTCCTAGTGTCCTAGTGTCCTAGTGTCCTAGTGTCCTAGCTGTCCTAGAGGTATAAACATTGATGTTGGACTACCTGTGATATCCTAGAGAAATAAACATTGTGGTTGGACTACCTGTGCTGTCCTAGTGTCCTAGTGTCCTAGTGTCCTAGTGTCCTAGCTGTCCTAGCTGTCCTAGCTGTCCTAGAGGCATAAACATTGATGTTGGACTACCTGTGATATCCTAGGGAAATAAACATTGTGGTTGGACTACCTGTGCTGTCCTAGTGTCCTAGTGTCCTAGCTGTCCTAGCTGTCCTAGAGGCATAAACATTGATGTTGGACTACCTGTGATATCCTAGAGAAATAAACATTGTGGTTGGACTACCTGTGCTGTCCTAGTGTCCTAGTGTCCTAGCTGTCCTAGCTGTCCTAGAGGCATAAACATTGATGTTGGACTACCTGTGATATTCTAGAGAAATAAACATTGTGGTTGGACTACCTGTGCTGTCCTAGTGTCCTAGTGTCCTAGCTGTCCTAGCTGTCCTAGAGGTATAAACATTGATGTTGGACTACCTGTGATATCCTAGAGAAATAAACATTGTGGTTGGACTACCTGTGCTGTCCTAGTGTCCTAGTGTCCTAGTGTCCTAGCTGTCCTAGAGGTATAAACATTGATGTTGGACTACCTGTGATATCCTAGAGAAATTAACATTGAGGTTGGACTACCTGTGCTGTCCTCAGAGTCTTTGTGAAAGAGGAATATCGATCTAGGAAAAAATTGTTGGGAAAATTCGGGTTTCTTACATCGAGAAAGAACCACGTTTGTCTCTTTCATGACAAACGTTGCTTCGTTTATAGTACCGCGTAATTTGAGACTGACACGTTCACGCCTGACTGATTGCACGTGGAAATTCAGACTCCAAGAAGTTGAGATAATTAGGACCGCAAACAGTTGCAATGATTTCAGCCAAAACCTTTAACAACAAGACAAGGATCTGCCGTAAATATGAAATTGCGCTGAAGCAAAACTTTATTTGGTGTTATGCTTTGCGCTAAGCGAGTGAGTCGAGCTTTAAAGCGGGAATGTTGTGTAAAAAAAAACAGACAAACATGCCGGCAACATGTCTGCTCCGCTTCGGAGAATATTCAAAAAGCATTTTCTTGGAAACGTTATGCAATGGTTTTTACAAAGATGACTGGAAGGCTGACGGTCTGAATATTATTGTGGACATACAGAAGGTACAGTTTACAGCTGAACACGTTCGAAGTTGGAGCGTGCGATTTAAGTAACATTCCTTTCGTTCATTACCCATCCGGCCTTCGATTCAAACCGGGAATCAAAGCATCAGATTTCTATTCTTAGCCATTATAATGACTGAACTGAAGTAAACTCTGCAGTTGTTGTCCTGTACCGTTCGAAAGAGAGTCGTAATGTTCAGTTAGTCAAAGTCCGAATAAATTAAGTTTACAACTCAGGTTTGTCGAATTGACCGAGTGTGCCGGAAAAAGTACATGTACTTGATCTTTGACGGGCATCGAAATTTCTTTGACGGGCACCGAAATTTCGAAGAAGCGAAGTTTTGCGCGAATATTCGCAGAGTATCAAACGAAATTTCGCGCGATCTTTCGCAGAGTGCAGCGAATTTTCGTGCTAACCTGTCGCAGAGCACTGCGAAATTTCGCACAGATTAAACAAAAGGCTTAACGAATTTTCGTCGAAATATCGCCGAAATTTCGGCTCATGAAAATTTTCGTTCATTTTCGCCGTAAAGCCCCGAAAAGCCCCGAAATTCGCCGAAAGGTTGTTGCAAGACTTTTGCACAATACTGTAGACATCATCTCAGTAATGCATTATTCTCCATGGCCACCTTTCTATCACAACATCAATTTATTGTTACTATTAGTAATACTGTATATTAGTTGTTCTTCCTAATCCCATGCAGTTCTTAACAATTACAGTGCTACTACTGAAAGCGGGACCACTTAGACAATGAGAACCAATCACACTGTAGAACGAAAACAAAGCATACATGTATTCAGATTTCCGCCAAGTCAAGTAGCATTGTTCTTTGCTAGCTGTTGATTGGCTAAAGTCACCGAAGTTGTAATGCTTTGTTTTCGTTCTGCAATGTGATTGGTTCTCGTTGTCTAGTAAGTGGCCCCGCTTTCAGTAGTCGTACTGTAAGACTCCTTGTAGGTTTTTCTCTACTGTACAGCCACATGTACAATGTATGTGCAAATTATGTATTCCATAACCTTGATACTATACAGTCATGTACAACATGAAGTCTTTGTTTATAAGTTTATAATGTTCAAGAACAATGAAGATGTGAACAAAGATTAGGATTTCTCACATGACATACCTGTGTACATCCCATGGTTTGTCAGGATTAACAACATGAATAGCATTGCTCAACTGCTGTCTAAAAAATGAAACTTTTAAATTTAAACATGCAAGCCTTCAATTTCAAGAAACATCACACACCACAGAGTACATTGTAAATACAGATGTTTAAGTCCCCTGGATATAAGTCCCCTCCTCCCCACCCTTTGTCTCACCTCTTTAAATTGACAGAAACCAAGGTTTATTATAATTGTAATGTTTCATGCTTGAATACTAGTAAAGTGAAGACTTATCACTAACACTAGCGCTTAGCAAACATTGTGTAGAAGGTGAGAAAACCAGAGCCAAAGAGTGTTAAAAATACATGTAGTTTTCTTTTGATGCATTTCAGAATGTTTTTATCATCCCAATTACAAGCCCCCAATGTACTTATCAGCTGGATTGTATGGTACACCAGTCATGTATTTGTCAATTTTCATTTAGTACATGTACTTTAAAGGAACTCTCCAAAATTCTGGGTCTTCACATTGAGAAACAATAAAACCTTTCTTGTTCTGAAGTACAAATGAAGATCTTGTTACATTATACATTTATTGGATTCATTAGATCCCAATATGCAGGGCATCTGGAAAAGTGCGGCAGTGCGGATCCGCACTTTTGACCCAAAACCGCACTAAATTGCACTTTTACACTTTTCCCGCACCTTTCCGCACTTTTCAAGGAAAATCACTAAATATTGCATGTAAATACCTTTTAAACACGACGATTATGAAGTATCACATGTAAATACTTAGTTAAATACGTTGATGTTGAAGTATTAAAGTAAAAAAGCATCGAAAATCTAACATTTTCTTTGAGTTACAGTCGGAACGAGTCGGAACCGAAGCAAAAAAATACCAGGCGTCCCGACAACAAACCGCAAGAGAATGAGTACGAGTAGCCGTCAAGTACAATAACTGGGATTGGATAGAAATTAGCGAATAGCTGATCTTGTAAGAAATGTGTCAAAATATGGCGGCTTTTTGTCATGCCTTTCTTAGATGATCCGCAATGGACAGCTTCGTGGTCAAAGGGAAACCATCCGCAAAAAACGCGACGAATATAACAGCACACGATAGAGCTCGCCGTTATCCACATGGAACTTTCCATGTGGAGAAAAACCTTCTATTTTGTTCCACGTGCAACGTGGTTGTCGATCACTTGAGGAAATTTATTGTCGATCGCCATCTTGACACCGCCTTGCACAAAGATAGGTGCAGCAGTTCCTCAAGAAGGACATGAAAGTGTCTTAGTGCAGTGTCCATATTACGCCGGTCCCGCTTTGAAAAGTCTAGGACGTTTATTTGTTTAGCTGTGCATTGCTCAAGAGGAACAAAAGCATGAACATAGCGAGAAAATGTTATGCATATCATGTACACCACTGGATGGTTTCTCCTGTTGATTTTAAATAAAAAGAGTTAATAAATAAAACTGACTACCATGACTACTGTGCAAATAAAAAAAAACAATAGAAAATAAACAGAAACGACTCGCTAGGATCCCAAAACAAAAGTAAACGGCGAAATAAAAATATATATTACCGCACCTTTTCCGCACTTTTGACCGTTTTTCGCACTTTTTCCGCACTTTTGACCGTTTTTGCCGCACTCTTTCCGCACTTTCTTGGGAAAAAATCGCACTTTTCCGCACTTTTTGCGGGATTTTTACCGCACTTTTCCAGATGCCCTGAATATGGCAAAATATTTAAGTTGAGACTTTGATATTGGGCGAGACCAAAGGTCGAGACTATTATATTAAACATTGAGACTTTCCATGTGGGTGCATAGGATGAATCGTACATGTACGTATAAGTGCTTTATTATACCAAGCAAATAATCCTGCAATCAATAAACACAATAGCATGAACAGCTTGTGTGAACTGTCCAATAGGTACATGTAGCTGTCCTGCATGGCAAAATATTGGGCTGTCATATGACACTAATACAAGCATTTGATTAGAGGATTATTTATAAGGTATAAGTACAAATGTACATACATCTGTACATGCATGCATATAATATATTTCTGGTACAATCATGAACATAACTTACTTGTGAGAGGAATCAGTTTGGTTTTCCTGAGGATGGGAAATTCTCCTGTACCCAGTAGTGAATGCAATCAGGTTTCGGCAAGACCAACAAACAGTGACCTTTCCACATGCATCTCTAATAATCAATAAGAAAGTCGACAACCAATCATATGAAATATACTATTATTGTGCATTCCATTGGTGATACCCAACAAGAATCCTGTAATCTGGAAGTGGTCTGGATCGAATGGCATTAGTTTTGTGATTATAAGTAAAGCCTGGAGTATCCAATCGATGAAATCTACATGTATGATAGATGCATAATCAGTACCAATCAATACCACTCAATATGAATGAAACAATCAACATTGATGGAAAATAACATTTTCACCAACTTTTGGCCGGCTTTGAATAGCAGGAAGGAAATATGATATACATGTATCATCCTTATCCAAGAAGATCCCAGAGAAGATCTGACGGTCTAACCATTTTCAATTTGATCACAAAGGCAGCACCTTCTACTCAGTTATTTCAAGACCCTGAGTGTTGGCCCAGCCGAGGTTTGAACCCTTGACCTCCTGCACAACAGACTGGGAGTATGGCGTCCATCTAGATTCTCCTACGATTTTGTAACTTTACTTGTATTTTTCCATTTTGTATTATGTTCATGTCGGTTGGTACCAGTACGTAAAGACACGGCATTGCTATGGAGTTAAACCAAAATGAAATCAAGGCTATATTGAGAACGGTTTTGGATGAAATTTTAGAGGAGAAACTGTCTGCCATTTTGGAAATCAAATTGAGTGCAAAACTGAATCCAATCGCCAACTCGTTGTTGGAATTTATCAGTAATGGATTCAATGAGTTTAAGGACAGAGTTTCAAAGATGGAAGAAGCTAACAAGTCTCTGGCAAACGAAAACTTGCAGCTGAGGAATACAATGGCGGGCCTGCAGAGTGATTTGAACAATCTTACCATGGAATTAGACGAACAAGAGCAATATGTACGTCGCAAATGTCTAGGGATCAGAGGTGTGCCCCATCAAGTTACAGAGAACACCGATGAGATAGTGCAGTCAATCGGCAACCTTGTAGATATCGAAATCGATGTGTCCGATATATCAGTAAGTCACAGACTCCCTGCATCGGTGGCTAACAGTGGACCCCCAGGGCTTGTGGTTAAGTTCACCAACAGGAATATTCGAGACGAGCTCTACAGGTCCAGGACAAAACTTTCGCAGATATCGGCCTTCGCAGTGACAACAAGATTTACATACAGGAAAGCTTGACCTCTCGTAGAAGAAAGCTGTTTAAAGACTGCCTTGACACTCGCAAAAACCTAAAGTACAAGTTCATTTGGACTCGCTATGGCACAATATTCTTGCGCAAGGACGAGTCAAGCCCTGCTGTGCGGATCTCAACTCTAAAGGAGCTACAGAGGCTTCGCTCCAGCTCTCAAGGCTATGGCCAGGTAGCCCATAACACATTACTGATAAGTACCAGTAATGCAGGATATAGGTAGGATCTATTGCTCTTGCTGTAGCAAACTAATAAGGAGAAATGCCAGGAAATTTTATTGTTCTACATGTACCTGCCAATTGTTCTTCCATTTAAAATGCACTTCCCTTTCTCCTAAGGATTATAATCGCATCACTGCCAGTAATTTAGATTGGCTCTGCCAGCCTTGTAGTATTTTGACTTTTCCATTTCATTCTATAGATAATCAAGAACTTTCAAGTTTTCTTTTTAACTCTAATACAGCGTGCTTGTGTTCCCATAATATAGTGAATGCCAACCTAGAAAATTTACCTACCCTTCAAACTCTATCGGAAATTAGAAATATTCCAAATCTAGCAGATAAGGATCCTGAAAATAATATATCATATAAAGTCAATTTCAAATATTTTAATATTCATGACTTTCATAGTTCTCCTAATTTACAAAATTCAAAAAAGCTTTTTCAATTCTAAATTGCAATATTAAGGTTTCAAAGGTTTTATTTTTTCCACACACACACAGCACAATATACAATACATTAATTTAAATAGGTGGTGGATGCAAGGGCTAACAACCTCTAAAGCGGTTAACAAATGCCCCTTGCACCCCTATGTAAAAAAGAAGGGGGGGGGGGGAGATTTTATGTCAAAGATAGCAGAAGATAAAGAATTAATATTTAATTAATTTAATTATAATTGAAGAATAACAAATATCAGCCGAGGCACTATGGTAAGTAGAGAAAAAGAGCTATACATGTGCTTAGGAGGAAAACAGATATTTCTTAAATTTTGATTTGAAAATAGGAAGTGATGCACTATTCTTTATATCTTGTGGGAGATCATTCCAAACTTTTACAGAAGCGAATTTAACATTAAATTTACCATAGTTCAATTTTGGTTTTAGGAGGGACAGATTGTTATTAGTTTTTGAACGGAGGAGTATACAAGCAAACTTTGATCATTTATCACAGATGCTAGAATAATTAAATTTTAGTTTTAGTGCCATTAGCTTAACAGAGACCTGGCTCAATGCCTCTAGTAGTCCAACTACCAATATTTCACTGCCAGGCTATTCATTTGTTTCCCAGCCCTCAACACAAAGAGCTGGTGGAGTTGGTTTCTATATACATGTACAACAGCTGGATCTACAATTTAGTGTCAGACATGATCTCAGCTGCAGTACCACTGCATGAGTATGAAATGTTATGGATAGAAATTGAATGCAAACAAGGTAAAAATATATTGTGTGGTACTGTATATTATAGACACCCAAATTCTAAACTTGAGACATTCTTGATTAGCCTCTACTCAGTTATTGAAAGAATTCACCAGACAGGTAAACTACAATGTATGTGTCTTGTCTGGTGACTTCAATATAAATTTTATAAATTATGAAAGCCATGCTCTTACTGAAGAGTTTATTAATACTCTAGCTAAATACATATATCTTAGAACCAACATTCTCAAACCAACTAGAATCACTAACTTCTCAGCAACACTATAAATAGATAACATATTTTTTAACTCAATTGACTTTGAGACACTCAGTGGCAATCTGCTGTATGATTTAACCGATCATTTACCTAACTTTATCATCGTAAATGAACTAGGGATATCTCATCGCAAATGAACTAGGGATATCTCATCGCAAATATTTTTTTTACAAACGAGACTACACCAATTACAATGAAGAATCCTTTATTAATAATTCAGTTCACTTGATTGGTCTACCATTTTTTATGGAACACAAAATGTGACTCAAATGTTTGATACATTCTATTGTACAATCACTGATATTATTGATAGAACTGCACCACTAAAGCCCTTATCCAGGAAAGAAGCTAAATTTTATCAAAAGCCTTGGATTACAGCTGGTTTGAGAAATTCATTAAGATAAAAAATAGGTTGTATAGAAAATTTCTGAGAAAAAGGAAATTAATTACAACCATTCTAAATTTAAATTATACAGAAATAAATTAAATCATTTAATTAGAATTAGCAAAGTAAACTATTACAAGGAATATTTCATAACTAATAAGGCTAATACCAAAGAAATATGAAGGAGATTAGACAGATCATAACTCTAAAATCAACAGGATCTTCTCTCCCATGCAAACTTGTGAAAGATAAAAAGGAAATAACTAATGCCAGAGACACTATTAAGGAATTTAACAAAAAAAATTATACTATTGGCAATAAGCTGGCTTCAACTATCCCAATATCAGCTACATCCTTTAAGTATTACTTAGACAAATCTCAATTGACTAGCTTTCTTCTAACTCCTGTTTCTACCATAGAAATTGAGGATATTATTTCCTCCCTCAATACAGCTAAAGCTTGTGGCCCTTATAGTACTTTAGCTTGTTTTTTAAAGACTTAAAATTCAATTATATCTTACCCTCTCGAGTTGCTCTTCAATTACTCATTTGCTTTGGGTACAGTTCCAGATCAACTCAAAATAGCGAAAGTGATTCCAGTTCATAAGAAGGGCTCTAGCTTCATTGTCTCAAACTACAGGCCCATTTCTTTACTATCAATCTTTAATAAAATAATGGAAAATTAATGTATAAAAGACTTATAAGTTACTTAGAGAAATTATCTATTATCTATCATAAACAGTTTGGATTTAGATCAAAGCATTCTACTACTCATGCCCTTCTTCTTCTAACTGATCAAATCCAATGTGCAATAGACAAAGGTATTTATTCCTGTGGCATCTTCCTAGATCTAAGTAAATTAAGTTTTCGACACTGTACTGTTAATCATATCATACTTTTGTCTAAATTGGAGTATTATGGTATCCGCGGTGTCGTTCACAATTGGTTTGTTTCCTATTTGAGCAATAGAAAACAATGTGTCTATTAGAGGTATTGATTCGGATTACCAGACAATTTCATGTGGGGTGCCACAGTGATCAGTCCTTGGACCACTGCTTTTTCTACTATATGTTAATGACATTTTCAAATGTTCTGAAATTCTAGAGTTCCATTTATTTGCAGATGATACAAATATCTTCTTAAGTGATAAAAACATTCGGAACCTTGAACATGTACTTAATATTGAATTGGAAAAAGTTAGTGACTGGTTAAGGTGGCCCGCGGCTATTTATTTTGGCAACGGGTGTCTTTTTAAATCGCGTTTTCGAACAGCTAAACATTATCCGATTTCTGAGATTTTTTGAACTTTTAATAAAGAATCCTCAAATTTTATAAAAAGTACAATTAGAAAGTGATTAACAAAGAATTGCTGAAGATATAAGCGATTTTCGAAAACGTTGTTTTTTAGGTAAGAGCGTATATTTCAAAACCCAAAAGATGGATTTGTTCCATTTTACTTTCAACGAGTGCCCAACCTCCAAGGTCTGTGACAGGCAAGCTTCAGGTTAATCGGCACCATACAAATTTCTCGGCAAACGGCTGATCAATTTTAACCTTAAAATATTATGCTCAGGCATCTGGTTCAACTGCTGGAGAAATATTACTAACAGTAATAATTAAATCGTACATACCATATGGAAGTTCAATACCACTTGAAACTTCTGTGCCAAAGTCAAGAAGATTGGAAAACTGCAACTAACGTTATGCGGCGAATGAAGTAAGATAGGTTATTGCTGAATATTTACGAAAATCAAGAAATTTGTAGTCTTTCGGCATAAAAAATATTCACTGGTTTGTTTTTCTTAAGTTCCTAATATGACTTACAGTAGCATATTTTAAAGTACCTTACCGAGTTTCAGCGCGCTTTGACCATACGCTTTTGAGAAATAAAGGCTGTAAACTTCAGCTTGTGCGAGACTTCTAAAATCTAAATGCTTGGAAAACACCTTGTGTTCACTAATTTATTCAATGGGTTTGTTTTGAATTTCCGCACGGGTTCTGCCACTTGGGAATCGCGAGGCAAGGAATAATTAAAATTATTGTTTAAATTAAATAAGGTTACATTGTAATTCATGCGACTGTGTACAGTAACCCATGAAGCAGGTGTTACGTGCTATGTCCACATGATAGTAAGTTACAGATGAGGGGAGAACATTTGAAGAACGTTTCCACAGTAAGAAGGAAAAAGAGGAAGTGCAATGTAAAAGGTTTACCTAATCTGCGATGGCATGTCACCGAGAGATGTATTGATGTCAAAAATAACGGTAAGGCATTATTTGAAGAATTATGGGGGAAGATGCGAGAAGTGAAAAAAAAAGAAAAATAAGTGAAAAATAATGCAAATAATTCGAAGAGTCCACCTGTCCCTAGAAATTTAGACAGAAAATTGTGTCATCACCATCACCTCCTAAAACCAGGCAAATGAGCCGAGAATCGCCAAAGCTGGCATATCGTATGACGTGTAAAAAAAGTCCATGTTACAATGAAAACAAAGGGTGTGGTTGCCCTGCTGGCAGCTGGCGAGGACAAACCAAGAGTGACAACTAACACGCAATTCCTGGCTAAAATAGCGTTCGTTTTAAATAAGGGACAGTGATTCAAAATAAAAGTAAAAAAGATCCGGACATTCGAGAAAAACAAAAAATAAAAAGCAGTATTATGCTTTTGATACTCTGATACTCCTAATGGCACCAAAACATTACTCAGCCTGGAACTATTATTACAAATACCTTAATTAATCCTCATTTTAATTTCAACAATAATTTTAATTATTCCTTGCCTCGCGATTCCCAAGTGGCAGAACCCGTGCGGAAATTCAAAACAAACCCATTGAATAAATTAGCGAACATGAGGGGTTTTCCAAGCATTTAGATTTTAGAAGTCTCGCACAAGCTGAAGTTTACAGCCTTTATTTCTCAAAAGCGTATGGTCAAAGCATGCTGAAACTCGGTAAGGTACTTTAAAATATGCTACTGTAAGTCATATTAGAAACTTAAGAAAAACAAACCAGTGATTTTATTTTACGCCGAAAGAATACAAATTTCTCGATTTTCGCAAATATTCAGCAATAACCTACATGTACCATTGTATCTTACTTCGTTCGTCGCATAACGTTAGTTTCAGTTTTCCGATCTTCTTGACTTTGGCACAGAAGTTTCAAGTGGTATTGAACTTCCATGTGGTATGTACGATTTAATTATTACTGTAATATTTCTCCGGCAGTTGAACCAGATGCCTGAGCATAACATTTTAAGGTTAAAATTGATCAGCCGTTTGCCGAGAAATTTGTATGGTGCTGATTAACCTGAAACTTGCCTATCACAGACCTTGGAGGTTGGGCACTCGTTGAAAGTAAAATGGAACAAATCCATCTTTTGGGTTTTGAAATATACGCTCTTTCCTAAAAAACAACGTTTTTGAATATCGCTTATATCTTCAGCAATTCTTTGTTAATCACTTTCTAATTGTACTTTTTATAAAATTCGAGGATTCTTTATTAAAAGTTCAAAAAATCTCAGAAATCGTATAATGTTTAGCTGTTCAAAAACGTGATTTAAAAAGACCCCCGTTGCCAAAATAAATAGCTGCGGGCCACCTTAAATGCCAACAAGCTATCATTAAACATTGATAAAACTAGCTTTGTAGTCTTCCACCCCCCACAAAAGAAAACTCTGCATAACATGAAATTGTTAATTTCAGGTAAGTCAATCAGAAAAGATAGCCAAATAAATACTTAGGCCTCATTTTTGATTCGCATTTAAATTGGAAATCACATATACATGAATTAGGTAAAAAAACATCAAGAGGGGTTGGAATCCTATCTAAGCTTAGACATTATGTTGCTATAGATATTGGGATCTTACGGTGGCCCAAAAGGGTCAAACACAAATCAATATCCCAAAGCACAAATCAATTTCCCAAAACACAAATCAATATCCCAAAACACAAATCAAAATCCCAAAGCACAAATCAATTTCCCAAAACACAAATCAATATCCCAAAACACAAATCAATTTCCCAAAACACAAATTAAAATTCACAAAACACAAATCGAAATTCCCAAAACATAAATCAATTTCCCAAAACACAAATCAAAATTCGCAAAACACAAATCGAAGGCCTGGGAACTAACCCAAAATACCAATCGAGAAAATCTGGGAACAGTACAGGAATTTACCAGAATTGAATTGAAACTCTTGCAAAATGGTTTGCCAAAACTGTGGTGATCAAGCAGAAGATTTACAATATTGTCCTATAAACTGCGGCTCTAAACTCGACACTAGTATACCTTCGTATAGAGCTCTTTTATCAGACTTGAACGTCGGTCAGTATAACTGATCTGCAGATTGGGTATAAAATCAGATGAAGACTGGGTATAAAATGAAGACTGCAGACTCGGTATAAAATGCAGACTGCAGACTCTGTATAAAATGCAGACGGGGAAAAATACCGGGTAAAATATTAAAAAAAATTAACTGAAGTCTTTATCTGTTCTTCGTTGGGCTCTGTATGCAATTTCAGAGAGTTTTGTTGAAATGTCACCCCTCGACCTCAATCTCCACGTAAGAGTCTAGAACATCATGCTCGAAATTTCATCCAAAATCAATGCCGACCGCAACTACTAAACCTCAAATAATAGCACAACAGTATCTATTCCAAGAGCCTCATGCCATTTATTTGAAATAACCCCCATTTCTCGAGCCTATAAAATCGAGCAATTGCAAACAAGTTGACAACGCTTGACGACGCTAGTTCCCAAAGTTCACGGTCTCAGATTGAACTTTTACATTATAATATACCTTTTTTTGAAACCATAATAATTCTTCAAGTGAATCGGCTTTATGGTAAATTGTTCGATTTAGGCTTGAGAATAGGGGTTACATGTATTTCAATTAAATGGCACGAGGCTCTTGGAATAGATACTGTTGTGCTATTATTTGAGGTTTAGTTGCGGCATTGGTTCTAGACTCTTACGTGGGGTCTTATGGAGATCGAGGTCGAGGAGTACAATTTCAACAGAACTCGCTGAAATTGCATACAGAGCCAAATGAAAAACAGATAAAGACTTCAGGTAAGTTTTTTAAATATGTTTTCCCAGTCTGCATTTTATACCGAGTCTGCAGTCTTCATTTTATACCCATGCAGTCTGCAGATCATACTGACCGCTTCAACGTCACCGAGAAAGAAGCAATCAAAGGGTATACTTCTACAGCGGATTTAGCTACGAGACCATTTTGAACTTTCTTTCCATTAGTAACATGGCATTTCGATGTCGATGTCAACATTGAAAAGGCGATTATCTCAGTATAACCTTAAACGAAACAAGTGGAAAATAAACTTATCCGACGTACACTAGGTAATGATAAGGAATGAGTTAGATCAGGCCCAGGTTGCGTTTCTGACTATCGAGGGATGTGGTACACCTTTATCTGACGCATTGAGCCGGTACAGCATTCATGCTCCAAGAAGAGAGGTCGAGTGTCGGAGCAATTACAGAATGCAGGGCCATTTTTGAAGCTCCATATATTTTTCTCATTGGCTCGGTAGTCGATGATCTTAATCCATCCACCGGTGGCTCGGGAGTCGCGTTCACTTGTGAATATGCCTAGCATCTGTCTCTTTAAAGAACGAAGCATCTCCATATGAATATTCAATGTATCTTGGGGTCTATATTTTAGTGGCTCGGTGGCTCGGAAGTCGCGATCACTTTCATGAATATGCAATGAAGTGATGTGTATATATTCAGTGGCTCGGAAGTCACTGCCGAGCCACCGAGCCAGTGGCTCTACAGGACATATCGAGAAATGGCCCTGTATTCTGTAATTGTCTCCTCAGGCGATTAGACCCAGATGACAGTTTTGGCAAATTTACAGCAGGCGTTCCCGTACTATCTGTTCCCAGACTTTCTCGATTGGTATTTTGGGTTAGTTCCCAGGCCTTCGATTTGTGTTTTGGGAATTTCGATTTCTGTTTTGGGAAATTGGTTCGTGTTTCGGAATTTTGATTTGTGTTTTGAGATATTGATTTGTGTTTTGGGATATTGATTTGTGCTTTGGGAAATTGATTTGTGTTTTGGATATTGATTTGTGCTTTGGGATATTGATTTGTGCTTTGGGATATTGATTTGTGTTTTGGGATATTGATTTGTGTTTGACCCTTTTGGGCCACCGTAGGATCTTATGCCAATTGTATTATTCATTAATTTATCCTTTCTTTACGTATGGCCTGCTACTTCTGTGGGGTAACACTTGCATATCAACTCTAAAACCTATCATAACCCAGCAGAAAAATTGTAACTTTTTAATTTAAATCTTGGTAATAAAGCTTGCTTGTTGTTGTAACCACAGAGCTAACCGGGAATGAATAATGGTGATAGCCTTTAATGGTACAATTATTTTTGAATACCCAGCATACTCAAAAGATCACTTGAAAACTGTGCTAAATTCTCCATTATAGTGCAGGTGTGTGTATTGTATGAATGATTTTTGGTCAAAAATGGTAGGGTATTTTTCATATTTCAGGGTTAGGTTTTTAGAAGGTTTGAATGAAAATTTGAGAAAATGAATTATTAATGATCCAAATGGTGGGGTATTCTATAATTTATTGCTACATAAATTCTCCATCATAGTTCAGGTATATTTAGACTTGTTCTAAGTAAGAATGATGATAGCGGGCAATTCCACACGAGACATGATGAAAATGAAAATTGTCAAAATCTTATTTTAGTTAAGAGCAGACATCTTGGTCTATCAGATACAAGTGAGATATTGTGAATGTTGGCCACACCCGCTCCGTGAGGGCCTTGTTTAAGTACATGTATTCCCAAAATGTAATGTCTGCAATGAATTTTTGTGTAATGTGATCCGCAATGCATATTTAAAGCAAATAAAAACTACTACAGTGAGCTTTGTTGAACTTTATCATTATAGTTGGGAACTCTGGTTATTAGCAAGTTCAGAAAGTCAATTTGTTTCCTTGGAACTCCTCACAACTCACAGGAATTAAGAATTTAAAAAGTTGACTCAAATAAGTGGTTGTTGAGCTGTAATGTCTGCAACAGACATTTAGATATTAATTTAAAAAGGGTAATGATATCTAGGAATTATTCTTTTTTTAATTGAAAATAGAGAGGCCCACCTACATTTGTAAGGTGTGCTATGTATAAATTTAAGCAGCACAGCTATTTTAAATCAAGTTTGGGAAGCATTTGTAATCTGATTTTTGGTCTCTGAATGTAATGTCCACAACATGGAATTGCCCTAGCCAGTGTGTACAGCCGTCCATCTCCCCTCAAAACTCAGGTAGGGATATATGTGCGACACTGTCGTTAATCACGTTCCAGCATAATTTTTGATAAACTGTATCTTGATTTCCATTGGCCGAGAAGAACGAGATGGTAAACATTGTAGATTTCAGATTGTTCATTTCCTATTGTTAATGGCAAGAGACAAAGAGGATGCTGCGAAGCGGGAAAATAAAATAAATTATCTTCTTCGATACACAGAACTCTGTGCACGTAATCCCTTCAAAGGAAGGGATTTGCAGATCTTTCTTTCCTCGAGGGAGTAACTTGTGGGTTTGAGAACCATGTGAGCTTGTGGGTCGAGAAGTCACGCTCGTAGTGACTGGCCTGACCACCAAGGCTATTGATATTGCTTCTGGTTGATTGTCTCCCACAGCCACTCTCTTTGCAAAAAGAGCTCTTGAACATGGACTTTCATTTATTTTTGAAGAACTATCAGTAGACAATATCTATATCTGAAGAAGAATTTTGTTTGTTTCCTGCAAATTCTTTATAAGTGCTCTTCTCTTGTTCAAAATTCCTAGGCACTTTCTGCATATATGTTAATTGGGCCCACTTTTCACTTGGAATTCGAGAGGAAATAATTTCTTCCCAGACTTTAAATGTAGCAGTTCCTTGAACAAGATTCTTATCATTTTTTTCTCGATATTAACCAAGCACAGGCAGAAAATGGCATAGCAATTCGTCATAATACAATTCCAAATCAGAGCAAATAGTTCTACTCCGCTAAGCCAATCAGCACCAGCTAAATTGAGCACCAGCCAATCAGCGACTGGTTACAACATTCCTGTAACTATCCATGCCATGTGACCTAGAACACGGTTGACTAATCCGTAGTACAGACCTACTTCTCCTTCCTTTGAAGGGATTAAGGAAGTCTGTGTACTACAGTCAGCCTAGAATTATGTGGGTAGGGTTTATAGAGAAAATTAATTATTAATGACCGAGTGTCACTGAATTATCTGCAATCGCTCCCTTATGCCGAGCAAGGGACCCCTAGTTACAATATAGCTAGTGCGTAGAATGGTAGGTCCGAATGGTAGTATATATGCGGTTTCATACCGTATGATATGACATTGACAGTCGGTTCAGGCAAACTGCTCCTTCCAAATATCCCATTGCCATTACATTTACAGGCATAAATTTAGGCATTACTTACCTCCTTGTCGGTTTTACCGTATCCCACACGACACTGTATACTAGATCCATAGCCAGGCTTAGAAAATACTCCACTTAAAGACCCGTTTAGCTGTAATTACATGTACATCAAAACCGAAATGCACGAACTTTCAGGAGTCAGAAGACCGCCATCTTGGATTGTTTGGCTCTTTCTTCGTACTACGGACACGAATAACTTGTGGTATGCCGCTGGCGTGAAACAAAATAAATATTCTTATAAATTCATTCAAGCAAAGATAACCATAAATCTCATGTGATTTGATGGATTATCATTCAGGACGCTGACAAATAAGCCTGGCATTTTCCTCTTCCTCCTTTTCGGTTAATTTTTAACAACCTCCGCAAAGTTTATTTTGTCAGTCATAACAAGGAAAGATCATGTGATGCCATTGGTTTAAATGGTCCTGTTGTCTTTTTAAGCCAATCACAATCAGCGTTCCATCACATGCAACAAGTTGCCTAAATATCCTGTGTGTACAAAAGAAGTAAACTACATGTAGGACAGCCAAATGTAATTCCAGCTAGATTTTGGCGTCTCACGAATTCGATATGGCTTTAGAAATAAGCACAGCAGATGTCTATGAACAAGCTTCACTTATCGGTCAAGATATCGAGAGAATCATTGACCGGTATGGACACGAAGCTGTACTGGATTTGATGCCGAAAGTGGTCAGAGTTCTGGAAGAGCTCGAGATACTTGTTAGCGAAAGAGAAAAAGAAAAACTCGAATTAGCTGAGTTGAAGATGGAAAACGAGAGGCTTTATTTGGAAATCAAAAAAGAAGCCAGTCATCGAAGAAGACTTGACGAGGTAAAGTAATTAATTGTACCAAAAGTTAAAATGCAAGCAAATGAACAGCCGATTAATAATTGCTTGAGTGCTGCCATACGTACAGCCACAGTAAATTTCATTTTGACCGATGATTTGATTCAGCATTTTTTTAAATATCTTAGGCGAAGTACCTCAGGTAATTTCAAAATCACAGAATGAGTGATGAAGATAGTTTTAGCTTACTGTGGTTATCAGACTATTGAATCACCGTAATTTTACACAAATTGATCACTTTCGCGCCGTTACAAATCATGCAAACCAATATTGTGTTGTGGTCCTTAAGCTATAACGTTTTTACAAGTCCTAAATAGCTGAGTATAACATTTGAGTATGGAGTGTTCCAAGTACGAGCTAATTCATGGTTGTTCGCACACATGTAATATATTTGCCTCAAAATCTGTTTTGTTTACACAAGAAGCCGTCATTTTAAAAGCAAAATGGGTTTTAATTTATTCCATGTTCATGCTATATGGTTTCGACGAATTCTAGCTGATAGCACAATGGATATTGAAAGTCAGTCCAATAGTCTATACTTACTTTATTAGGTATATAGAAATGCATATTATAGACAGGAAAAAAAAATGATTTGTAAACTGGTTGTGTTGTAATTCAATGGATAGAATTACATGTTGTGGCAAAATTGTTTCAATTCTATTAATATATTCCTAAAGAATCCTAAATGATTTACTTGAAAGGGGCTTTAAGGGGGGAGGGGAGTTGGTGTATGGGAAAGACTAAAAAACCTAAATCATTATAAATGGAATCACGAGTTGGAAATGTAAAATAATTCAAAAAAACAATTTATGAGAAGCAGAACTATAATTATGCAAAGAGCAGATGACATGCATGGAAGCAGAAAACATTATTTTGACACATGTACTTTGATGTACTCAAATCAACAGTGGTCATACAAGATATGAAGTAGATTATGTAAAAGTATGGGTTATAAATACACACACATGTACTATACAGGGATGGAAATAATGGATCAGTGGTGATTAGTAATTATTCATCAAATTAATCAGCCAGATCCCCCTAGGTCACAGCTCCTCACTCATATTACTGCACTTGGTCCTGCTTGGCTTGCAAACAGCCCCTATGGCAAGTGATAGTAGCAATTTGCACCTTCCAAAATAGTCACTGATGAATTCAGTTTGTCACGGTTGACTGTAGTGACTCAATATCACCAGTGAAAATTCTAATTAATGATCATTGATCATTTATGTCAATTATTTCTTAGGAGCTATATAATATTCAGTTCGATGGGGAAGCAAATAACCTTAAAACAATGGTGGCAAAACTTCAGGAGGAAAATATGAGGCTGAGGATGGAATATGAGGTGTCAGTTAATGAAAAATTAGGTAAAATATATTTATATATACATGTACATGCAAAATGTACCTCCTTGATTGTTTTTCCTTCCTTGAAGACTGTGAGCTTAAAAGATATTCACTTAATTTATATAGCGCAAATTCTATATCAATATATTGAAATGCACTTCACAAGGTTACTTTTGTGATATATATTGGACTGATATTCTGGTCATGAGTTACCATGCAGTTTACAATCATGAGCGATTGTTAATTCCAAACATACCCATCCCCCCCCCCCCCCCCCCCCCCTCCCTCCCCAAGGGCATTTGTGGGGCATTTGACATTTTTGAATCAGAGCATTTCAAATGCCCCACCATGGCGTCAGCTAATTATAAGCTATGCAAATGCTCCATTTGAAATGAGTGCAAATTTCTTATAAATTGATGTAAAATTCACAATTTTGACTCTTTAACCAACTCTGCACCCCAACTCCACCCCACAACTTTTCTTTGCTGGCAAATGCCCCACCCCGGGACTGAAATTCAGTCAAATGCCCCACATATGCCGGGTTTTTTTTTTTGGGGGGGGGGGGGGGGGGCTGGGCTGATGGGCAGGTTTGGAGTAATAATTATTGATGGAGACATTATTAGGGGTGGTGAATTGTGTCAAGAAAAACGGAGGGTCTCGCAAAAAGTCGGTAAAGTTGATTTTTCTTTACTTTGCCCGTCTCGGATTTTTTTTGGAGAGGGTCTCTGAGTCGTGCCTTTTTACTCTTTTTATTAGCTTTTATTGGAGTTTAATACGGGTTTTGGGCGGCCTCTGCATATGTTTTATAAGGTACGCGAATGACAGCTAATTGGTTGAATGGAGAATTCCTCACCTGGCGTGATGAAAGGTACTGGGTGTTTCGTCTTCAATAACGTAAACAACAGTCTCGGGCTCGGATTTTCAAATCGCTTTAAAGTCTTGGGCTCAAATTTTGAAAATGCAAGTCTCGGCATCTCGCAAAGTCTCGGATTTACCATTCGCCACCCCTATTATTGTACCATACGTTTTTCTTTCTGGACCTCTATGGAAGTGATACAATATTAATGCAGGGGCGGGTCCAGGAAATGCAGAAAGAGGGGCCCGTAAAAGTGCGGCGTAAAGCCGAACCACGCGCCGATAGAGCGATTAGCGGCCCCCTCGCCCCCCCCCCCCCCTAAATGAGACTTGTAAGGCGATGGCCACATTTTAGGCTTACAGTACACGCATGTCCACCTTATTGCCTATATAGTGACAACATTTGTCAGTGCTCCTGGAGATGCTGAAGTGATGCGAAAGATGAAAGAAACCATTGACAGCCAACGTGATGCTATACGTGGAAGAAATGTGGAGATTGAGAGCCAAAGAGGAGACATTAATGCTGTAAGTTCTGCAATAGCATTGTTACTCCCTTTGCAGGGGTTGATTCGGTGTGGGTCCAATAAATAACTTCCCCGAATACGAAACCAAAACGACAAACATTACTCCAAAATGATCCATCATGTGCTTCTTCTCTTCATTCTGCCTGCAAGGGCTAATGGGATATTATAACCCAAAGAGTTGGATGGGATATGTGCCCATCACAATATTCTTTAGCATAACGTAGCGACTGTCTGTTAGGAAAAGTTTGAGCAAACGATTCTCTAAAATAACCATGTTGATGCATTCTGAAGGCCAATTAGGGTTGCAACCGCAATGGCGTGCGATATACATGTACTAGTGGTCAGCTCTGTGGGCATGATAAGAGTGCATACTTGCTGACTGTACGATGAACTCAAAATTTCGTCATACTGCATACAGCTTTCAGCCTCGTGCAGTATTCATAATTTTTCGGTCATGGTACAGTCAGCACGTGCCTGTATTTCAATAAAACATGCATGCCAATCTCTAACCCTTAATTAATACTGATAAAACACGCTTTTTTAGTCAATCAGAGCGCACTTTTATCGTGGCTGTTATTTAACAATTAGGTTGCGAGCTTGATGTTTCTATAAACAGATAGATGGAGGGGTGCAGCCGCGAGTCAAATATTAAAGTCGATAGAACCAAGAGCGAGAAGTCTATAAGTAATTGTTTTAGGATAACCAAGTCACCCGATTCCTAGCAACACAGCGATCGAGAAAACTAGTGATTTTGTCTGTGCACAGCGTGCACGGTCGATTATCGATCATTAGTATAAACCAACTAGTGGACTATTACGAATCCTGCATTCTGATTGGCTACCCTACTATAGGTCCATTTGTGATAGACCATGGTAGAGAAAAACCGCACGCATTTCGTAGCGTAGAAACTTCCATTTGTTTCTTTCTATTATTTTCTACTGTCCGACTAGTTAGTTTATACTAAAACAATTAGTAAGACCTCTCGCCCTCATGGGCTACGAGTTAAATAGTCTATTGACTCGTAGCCCATTCGGGCTGCGGGTCTAATTGTTACATAGACTGCGCCTGGCTATATAGCCAATCCGATAGCCGGCGATTTTGCCACTAGACTGCGGCTGGGTTATGCTAAAAATGTATATATGTATTATCGATCGGACGTTTTCCTTTCCAGATGGAAGAACAAATCGATAGAGTAACCAACATCAACCAACAACTGAGAAGAAACCTTTCAATTCAGCAGGCAAGAGTGAATGCCCTTGCAAAAGAGAAAGCCGAACTTCAAGCCGAATTTAAGACATTTAAACTGGAACTAAGCAAACAAGAAAACTTTCTTATGGCGGAGGGGGAGACAAGCGAGGAAGAAGTGGAAGAACTTGAAGAAGATGAAGACCACAACGAGCTACTTGACCATGATACTACACAGATGTCTAAAAGTGGGGAGAAAGAAAGTGAAACTGCCGTAGAGGAAGGAAGAAACGGAATTGAAAAAAATGATACTACAAATGGGAGGCATAATGGAACGGATGATATGGAGAGGAAAGAAGTTGATGGATGGGAACTGATTGGAAATGGGAAACCAAAAGAAAGTGGAGAAAAATCTGAAGTACAGAGAGCCCCTGAAAAGCAGGTCATGGATCCAAATCGCCCACGATACACAAAGGCCGAGCTGCAGGAAATTCTGTTTGAGAGGAATAAGTTGAAAGAAGAAGTGTTTTTCTTAAAGGAAGAGCTTGTTTATTATAAACCGAAGTAAGTATGAAAACTGGCTCAATAATAGATGGCTAGCGGTCTACAGCAATTACCAAGTGAAAGGGAACCATTTAGAGCTTTGGCCTTTTCTTGATCATGTTATTTAATTTTGTTTAGATCCCATCGGCGTTTTGTCCATTATACATTTATATGTCAGGTATAATCTACGGACGAAGGGCTTGCGCTCGAACCGTCAGCTGCTACTTGCTTCCCATGCATGGCGGTTATAAACATACCTTAATGTCCTTTTAGTTGATTATACCAGGTTTTATCTTACCCACCGACCAGGCCTACACTAGTTTTTACAGTAACTAGCTTTAAACACCCTAAATTAGTGACTTTAAGTTAGTGAGCACCCATTGTTGACGGTTAGGGTATTTTTAAATGTAGGGTTAGGATTTGAATTAGTTCATAGGGAGAAGCATGTGTTGTTTAGTGATCTAGCCCTAAAAATTTCGTCCGACTAGATTTCGAGTAATAGCTCACAATATCAAAAAAGTGGGGTTGACTTACGTCACAGTTACGTCATTAGTACGTGTGATCGGATCAAGATTTTGCCATTTTAGCAGAATCACGCACAAACCTTAAAAGTTATGGCATTTTGTTTAAATTCGGAGTTTCGATCGAGATACCTTCAGTTAATACAATTTTTTTTACATTACCTATATTTCACACTTCGCAGTTGTTTACAGTGTTGATAGTGTATATAAACTTAGTTAGTATAAAGAGATATTATGCCTTTAGACTTTATTAAATAAGTTTAACAACAAATTGTTTACAAAAATACACTAACCCGCAAGTAGCATAGCTAATCGAGGCGGGTTAAGTGGGAAAAAAATAGCAATATATATATTGTTGCAAGATAAATATATATAACAACAGTACATATAATTGTAAGGAAAAGGAGAAATGTTTTTCGTAGTTAAGTAACATTCACAGATAACTATTGACAGAAACATTATAATAAAAATTAGAGGTATGAGTTTAACAGTATTTACAGAGACATGAAAGTCAATAATTTTGCTCTAATAGTAGAAAGTGTTTTAACGGTTTTCGGGAAACTGAAATTGCCTAGTTTTTTTTATACCATGCAGTTGGTAATTTCTGCCATAGGTCCGTTGCCATAGCAGAAATAGTCTGTTTACCAATATTAGTCCTTGCATGTAAAAATTCCCTTTCGAAGCATATCTAGTGTTATGTGAATGGATGTCACTGGCATATCAATTATACCTGGTAATTGTTTTTTTATCAAATCGATGAGCAAATGTGAGTGTTTGTAGCTTATATATATTTTCCACAATGAAGCTTCTTCATGTGACGCAATGTGCTGCAATCAGTAGATACAATCATGAAGTTTGGTAAGCGCCTTCAGAGTACAGGTTATTGTGCCGGCTGTCAATCAACTACACATTCACGAACAACACAGGTTCTTTAAACGTTCCCCGATTCGTACTTTGCTTCAACCACTTTACTCTCTAACTTCATGAAATATTTGAAAGACGGATGGAGACGCGGTGGCGCAGTGGTTAAGTGCTTCACCTCTGTGGCTCCGGATTCGATCCCGGACGCGGCGCCATATGTGAGTTGAGTTTGTTGGTATTTCGCCCTACCCAGAGGGTTTTTATCCGCATTCTCCGGTTTTCCTCCCTCCTCAAAAACCAGGACGCTAAATTCCAATTCGATCTGTGGGTTAGCCGGGTCCTGACTTTGATCAGCCTGTGTGGTGGTTTCAGGTCCGGTTATAGAAATAACAGTTCCAGACTAATTTCCGATTTCGCTTCTACTTTAATGCTTCACAAGCCTTACAGCATCTAGCGAAGGATGACGCTTATGTCAGGCTATACACCAATCTCTGTTTTTTAGACTTCTTTTCCAAGCGCAAACACTTGAGTATTTTACAACTTCCAACGACTGCTTGCACCCTCCGTAAAAATGGGCAACTGAAATTTCTTGCAATCTAGTTTTTGTTGTTAAAATTTCATTTTCGCACTTTATAATTAGTTTATTGTGTTAATTGTATTATAAATGTATCGCAGCACTTGCTAATTTAAAATATTGCGACTTTACAGAGATGCATATGAGAACGAAGAGAAAGCAGGCACGCCTGTGAAAAGTCCAAGGTTTGGCAGGAAAACAACAAAACGCGAAGAATCTGGGATATCAAAAATGTAAGTTTGCGTGGTCCGCCTTTCACCAAATGCACTGAATACTGCGATTAGGTACAAATTTTGTAACTGGCCGGTCATTAACACTATCAAAATTATGAAAGAAGAACCCTGCGAGCAGAGGTTTCTTTTTAATCCCTCTCTGTATACGTGCACGATAATGGTGTAAACATTATGGTCTGTCTTTATGATAAACCAGTTTTAAAGGGATTTTCTTCCTGTTACGTCATTATGCGCAAGGAAAACGCTTTCTAAGTACAAAGAACATGGCTCGATTTTTTTAAACAAATTTGGCGGTCCGTCATGCCTGCGTCACGTTTCTCCCTCACTCCAGCATAGAGGGATTAAAAGAAACCTCTTCTCGTCGGGGTTGAAAGAATTTGAAAACAAAGGGTGGATCAAAGAACCCTGTACTCAAGCATGTTAAGGAATTAAATTTCGGGTAAAAACTGTTTTCCTTATTTTAGCACAGCCGTGTACGGTAAGTGCGCCAAGTTTTCACAATAATAGATATCGTCATTCTTGACTCCCTTAAGTGGTTTGTGTGCAGTAAAACGTGTCACGTGGTCTGTCACGTGACTTAGACCACGAAATCAGTAACTCAAAAACGCGGCTCCGAGTTTAACAGAAACAGTGAGGATAATGAGTGGATGTGGTTAAGGTTAAAACCTTTTACCTATTTCAGCGTAGAAAAGATGACTACTATGTTTCGTTGACGAGTTACTTATTTTACCCTTAAATCAGTATTTCCTTATCTTTACACGACAGTAATATTTTCTAAGCGTGGACTAAAACACTAGTGGAAGAGAAATATTTCAGCAGGGTTACTTTCTGTTCATTTGTTATCGTCGCAACCGCATTTCACTTAAAGTGCCCCTACGATCAATGTTGAGATAGTGATATTTTTACGTATTTGTAAGGTAAAGTTGCTATATATTTTTCCTGTCCAAACTGTTTTTTCGATATGACGACGGGAAGTCGTCATAGTCGGTTTTGGCAGTCTGAATATTTGAGTTTTTATGTCCGCACTGAGCCAAATCCGTTCCTTGACAGAGACTGTACAGCGCTAATTTTCAGCGGAAGTGACGTCATTTTCTCAACTCAACGATATATGAGGTCACTTTTCACACAAACTTTCGCGTGGATTTATAAGTAAGGTACAATGTTTTACTATTTTTGCCACAAAGGAAAGAAAAGAACGAAGTTTAGTATAGAAATATGACGTCACGACAGCGAACCGCTGGACGAAAAATCGCGAACTGTTTGGAACACACTTCAGTAATGGTGGACGTGATTTTGACGGTGAACTATCCGCAAAATTGATAGTTTAATTTGGTCTTTTTGCAATATTTTTCACTGATTTCAATATTTCCGCCGCTATGTGTCCTTTTGGAAAACAAAAAAGTGGCAAAAGAAGTTGAATTTCGTCGTAGTGGCACTTTAAATGATTTTCTCTAATTATGACGTCATCGATCACGTGATACGATAATCATCCACTTCAGGAATTTAAGGAAGTAAATATTAGTATTATGGTGTGATTAGATTTTGTTTAAACTGTTGTTCCTGTTAGAATCATTTATTTACGGTAAAGCTATTTTTTCGTTAAATGAACCAGGCCGTAGCGGTATTTGTCGACCTCTTTTTTCATCATCAGATGTTTAAAATAATTCACCATTTATGTTTCCGTATTACATTGCAGATTCAGAGTCTTCACTCACCGCCAAAGTGGATTCCTAGACCGCAAACGCACTTCACATCATGGGGCGTGTTTATCCCCGTCATGGGGCGTGTTTATCCCCATCATGGGGCGTGTTTATCCCAAGAATGTCGGTACCTTCCTTGGTGCGTTTGGCGTCTATCACTGAGCAGTTAGCTTAACATCGACTTCAACGAGAAGTTTTCGTTTAATCCGGAACTATGCCAAGAAGAAATGGGGCGCAATCGTACATGTTTGCTATTGAAATTGTACCGAAGCTATATTTTTGACCATGTGCCGGTGGATTTCGAATGAGTTTGAAAGAATTTAAAGGAGCTATGTCAACCGTACCTTCAAGTTTAATTGAAACAAAACTACAAAAATAATGTCCCTGACATAGAAGATAATACAAAATGAGTGGCCGTGCTTTATGGATTTATAAACTCGAGCTGAAAGCGAATAATTACTTGTTTATAGCTACGTTGTGAGTCACTGACATGCGCAGTTGCAATACGGAGCGAAAATTTGGGTCCCATAACGTTAGGGCGGTTGCGTATGAATAACTGTGAACCAAGGGACTTAGGCCGTTGGTTGAAAAACCTTTAAGGATATTTTTAAGGATTTTCACTGTGCGAATGAGGGTCTTTCTAAAGATTCACGGTGAAGCCCTTGGTGTGATTTTATTACCGTGAAATAGATATTAGATCCAATTATACCCAAATTCCATTGTTTGTTTTTTTCTACTTGAGTATTAGATACTGTCTATTAATTTTAGTTACACGGGTTAAGTAAAACCACTCTATAAGGATTGACTAGGAGGGTCTTTATACAACTTTTCACTCTTCGAGTGTGGCCCTTTATAAAACGTCATGGTTGAGGCCTTTGTTCAACAAAGGAAAAAGGCTCAACCATGAAAGTTTGATATAGGGCCACACTCATACCCTTTCGTTTTACCGAGTATAAAGGAGCATGCACTTGAGTGCTGGATTTACTTCTTCTGATTGGACAAAATGGTATAATTATGCATACGTTTTTGAATGGTGTATGTAAACAGTTGAATTCCCCTCACTTTATGCTTGATTGAAAGGATATGCAATATTTTCCTTGAAGACTAGATCTACACACTGTTTGTTAATCAGTTTTGCATATTACCTTTGATTCAACCATCCCACACTTGTGTTAGGTCATCAGTTCATATGAAAGCCACTGAACTGAATAATTTTCAGGGCCGGAAATGCAGACCCCTCACGGCGCGGTGGCACAGCTCCTTTAAGGTTGATAACCGTATGCATTTCTTCAAATCTTACTCACTGGAGCTGTGGAGGTGAAACTATAACACTGAATATTGACTCTTGGCGGCCATTTTCTAGAGCATCAAACATGGAGGCTGTGACGATCTTTTCAATTAAGTGGGTTGACGCAATTATACCGATGACTATCAAATGAATTGCAATATATAATATGATTATAGGATACTAATGATACGGGTGGTTGAAATTGTAAATCTTGTTTATATCACTACCCGTGGTCCACGTTACATATTGACCTCGAGAGAATATTTGTATTATTATTAATTTGAAATTGAATGATAAAGATTCCATAGAAATATATACGAGGTGACAAATTGATGAATGAATGATCAGTGAAATATCTTAATTCCCGTAAATCTGACAAGGTAATTAACCTTGGGATGCGTCACTTTAAAGTAACTACATTGGAGGAGGTTATACTTAACTGTATGTTAACTAAAAATGTACAGAAGCAGGTACCGGTTGTTCAAAACAAGGGTAACTTTATCCCTAGGATAGCGCTAAATCTGTACTGATTGTAATCTGTGCATGCAGTTTAAAGTACCTTTTAGCCCTAGCCATAAATCAGTACAAAAGATACTTGAGTCCGTATTTATATCTGAATGCTTGTTTAATAAAAGATAACTTTTTCTCAGAATTGCTTTCAAAGTATGCATCTGCTCTCGTTGCGGAGATTTGGAAGGCAAAATTCTGCATTGTGGTATCTGTATAGCCTCCTCCGCAGGCATCTCTATCAGATTTAAAAAATCGTGAATTGGGTTACCTGTGACTCCGGGAGAGAAGAGGAGGACTGGAGGAGAGAGAGAAAAAAGAAGATATCTCTTCCTTTCTCTCTCTTCTCTCTCGGCTCCAATCTCCCTCTCTTTTCTTTACCTGCCACAGGGAGCCCATAATCTGATTTCCTCAAAAATTAGTATATGTAGCAGTATGTTTCTCGGATGAACTCGGCAGATCACGTTCAAATTTGTTTGTAAGGAATGTTGTTAGGTGTCCCCGTCGCAGTATATTTTATATATTGGGGATGCAGGTTGGCGCAGTGGTAAACACACTCCTCTCACCGCTTCGATTCCCCCATCCCCCCCCCCCCCCCCCCCCCGTGAATTCGCCAGTGTTCTATTTGAATTGGGCTAACGAGGAAAACCGTTCTGGATAAATTAAACAGCTTATTAACTAATGAGAACATAAAACGGCGGTAAGTTTTGCAATTTTCTAGCAGTGTAATTAACCGTCACATTCGGAGAGAATTTGAAATGACTTTCCAAAGAAAAGGAGTGTTACCGACTCGCGTATTTTTGTAGTCAGTAGTAGTAATAGTAAAAAAGACTAGATTTATAAAACAAACACTATTTATTCAGTGCGTTAACATGTACTGCTTCTATTTTCTGAGGTGGGGCGGTTCCCTGCTCGGGCACCATATGCAAGGGTTTTTCTCCGGTTTTCCTTCCACTGTAAAAATCAACCGTGAGTCGAGTGTAGGCCTCCACCAGCTGTAAGTTGTAATACTCAGCCTGCTATAACAAATAAAATTTGTTTTTTGTTTCCTTTTGAGAGAGTTGAAAGATCTTGAAATCATACCAGAAAAGGCCCACTAAAGCCTAAATCTTGCAGTAAGTAATCCTGTGATGACGGATCGAAATAAGTTGCATACTTAAAGTATATACTTAAAGTGGCAGGGATGCTCGGCGTACGCAAAATTTCTGTTAATTAGGACTCGTAAAATTAAACGGAGGAGGGCCGCGAAAAGGAGTGCGTTCGCGGGTTCATGATTGCTATAGACCCATTCGAAAAATGGCGTCCAATTTAACTATTGCTTTTGTGTGTACTGACTAGCCTCGTGTTCACGTTACCAGGACAATAGCTTTTTTAATTGGACGCCATTTTTCGAATGGGTCTGTACGAACCCGATTGTATTCTGTTTTGGGTAGGAGGGTAAAATCACTACCCTTCTCTAGTTCATAGTAACTAAAATTGAGATTTGAACGAAAAAGAAGCATCGCATTCCAGCCGAAACGATCCCGAGAAGTATTGTAGTTGACCCCTACGCTACAAAGGTTTGTTTATTTTTAGCATCATGATATACATGTACTAAGTCGCTGTGAATCCAGGTCTAACCCGGTTTGTTGATCCTTGCATCAACCGCCTGGCCTGGCAAGTCTCTCTTCAACTCGGCTAGTGACTTAAATTTGTAATTTGAGTTCTCCGCGTCCGCATGGAATCGGTTTTATTTTTGATAACCGAGCTAAAGCCTGCATGCAGACGTTTTTTTGCATGCAGGCTAACCGAGCTAAAGCCCGGGGGGGGGGGGGATTCTTCCTATATTCGGCTGGTATCGGTGATAGTCGTATTTTTTAGGGTTTGCAATCGGCGATATAGTATTTTTTTAGGGGTTGTCTAAGCGAAATCCACTTTTTAGGGCGATTCTTAGACCATGCGGTACATTTTAGGGTGGAACATTTTTCACGGTTTGGTATTTTTAGGGTATTTTTCGTTGTTTTCCGACGGTCACCCTAGCTACCTTTTTACTTTGAAGACCCCCCACCGGGCTAAAGCACTTTGACGGATTTACTTAGGGGCCGACCATTTGACTTTTTTTGGGGGGGGGGGGGGGGGGGGGGTGTTCTTGTCTGTGCTCGATTTTTTTTTCTTTAGCAGTGTTGTTGCACGAATTTTTTTTGCGAAAAAAGCGGAGCCAGAACAAAGCATTTCCGCTTGCAGGATATTTTTTTTCAACACCGTTGGCTTGCAGGATATTTTTTTTCAAAAACAGCTCGGCTCCTTACTTCATTTGAGTATAAACAGAAATGTCTATATACTTTATTTATAGAGAGTAGACACCTCACATAACAGTATTACAACTGAAAAACCAGTGGCCCTCCGTCATCATCTTAAGCTTCCTTCCTCTGTCAATACGTCAGACAAAAAACAAAAAGTAATCTGAGATAACCACTTGCGTGCATGCCACTCGGCTTTCTAGGCTTTCTCCTCAGTTGAGCGGGAAGAATCGTGTTACGTATAGGATTTCGTAAATAACCCCGTCTTAAAATGACGATATTCTATTATTCTTCAAGCTGGTAGCTTATTTCCATAGTCGATGGAGCTCTTTTGTTTAGAGGTGAGTAGCTATAAGAACAGAAACAGGCCATGTAGAAACTAATGATTCTTTATCATATCACTGTACTGCGTCTAAAGTTCATTCACATGAAACGGATTCTGTGAATGACAACGATCTACTTCTTTTACTCTTACGTCGTGTTATGTTTCAGTTGACTCACGATCACTGTATCTCAAAAGTGACCCTAATATTTAAAAGATACAGCGAAAATGGCTGCACTTCTGCCTGCCTTGCCTGTTCCCATCAAAATCGAAATGTTGTTTCGAGCATTTTCAAAACACATTACCGACTAGAAACACGACGAGTTTGATTGATGTTAGAATGTCCTTTGATTATGTTTCAAAACAAACCCTCGTGCGTGTTGACTTGTACTCTAGCTGAGTATTCACGAGTTGTTTATCTACAATTGACTTTTAAAATGTCGTAAGAAACCTGCGCTGGCGATGGTGGTTCTCTCCAAACGGGCACGCCTGATATAACTCGCCTGGCATTGATGTTAAGGTTTTTTTATTCAAGTAATTTAAAGACAATGAACTCACTGTCCTTCACAATCCCCCAAGCTCCCGCCAAAAGTGGAACTTAATTGGTTTTTAATATGACTAAGGTATTGATCTGGAGACAAACGCTAAAGTAAAATTTGCTTTAAAAGTATTTTTAATAGCTAATTTGCAAATTGTCTTTTAGTTACTTTTAGAGCTTGCTTCGAGAAACTGAACAGTTTTTGCTTCTATAGCTCTCAAGAAACGGTGCCAAACAAAACAAAATCTGTTACGTTACCAATACTACGAGAATTTAGAGCCGCGCCAGGACAGTTGATTCGGCGCCAATCATTAAAAGATCACTCGACACGTGTCTGGACCTGGCGAGCGGTGAAGACGGAATATTTTATTACATGTAGGATTGTAGGCCACAGGGAGACCACTAAGTTGAACCCGGCGTCTAAATAAAGAACACTTTTTTTCTATAATTATATTTTCATATCCTTGTGAGCCAATTTTTTTATTATTATACCTATTGTTAAAGCTACCCCGAGCTTGTACTTTTCAATGAACATGTTGACTAAAGTACACGGCAATTATTTTCTCGGCCGGCCGGACTTCATGATTAAATCAGAGGAAAAAGTAGTCGAGGAGTACATGAAAATTTTTACGCGAGCCTTCAAGCCGACTTGGTTCCAGATCCCCTAAAGTTTTTTTTTATTGACCGACCGTCCCACCATTTTGCTTTTCAAAAAAATGGGTGTAAACGGTATTTAAATGAAACAGCTTCACTGACCAAACACTTTCTCTCGGTGAACCAGTATCCGAGCGCCTTTTACTCCAGAATCGTTTAAAGTAAAGTCGCTTTATTTATAGAGTGTAATTAAACACGTTTACCGGCTAACATGCAGTTCAGTAATCCAACACGTGGCCCTCTCTTTACTTAGTCCTACTGTTTTACGTCCTTATCCGAGAAGGTCTAACCGTTTACTGTTGGATTATGTATAGGCAGCACCTTCTACTCGGTTATTTTAAGACCCTGCCGGGGTTTGAACCCGCGACCTCCCGCACAACAGACCGGCGCTTAACCGGGAGGCGGTCAGTTATTATTGTGGCAAAACTGCCAGCTTTTAATACGTGTAATTATTCTATGATTTCTTGGTATTCTCATTTTTGTCTCGTGAGTGGTCGTAAGTTTCCGCTTCCGGTAACACGAGGAAGTCGTCTGGCCGAGTCATGAGTCGCACCCCAGATTCAATGCGGAAATGTATCAAGTTCAAGTTTATAGCAGCACTTTTTATGGTATCCAGTTAGGCCAGTAGTGTACACGTGTGCTGGGAACAAATTAAGGTTTCCTAACGTGCCCGAATTGACTATCAACCGCCACAAGTAAGTTGGGGTTAATCGTACACGAACGGGGCTGAGGATGAGTGAAAAACTCTTAACTTTAGAACCTTCCATCCTACTATGGTTCATTTCGATAGCCCCTATGATCCGTATTAGTATTATCTTTATTATGATAGATATATTTCTCTACTCTATTTTATTTTCAATCATATCTGTGAAGAAGAGAGAGTATTTTAGTACCCATTTCCAGGCCGTTTTCAAGGTGTAAAATTAACTACAGTTGAAGCTCTTTGTGCGACCAATCTCGTAGGCGACCAGCTCCCCCCGTTTGTAATTAGAAGCTCCCGTGAGCGACCGCGACCACCTTGGGAATTTTCTTTGTTGTTAAGCTCTCGTAAGCGACTTTGTACATTTTATTTTTGTATGCAACGTAAATATTGTATCGATTAACGTATATTGACCTACTGTATACTGTGATGCCAGTCACACTGTGTACGTATTCCCATGGGCGTGGTGTGTACAAGCTCCCGTAGACCAACTACTCCTTCCGCGGGTGATCGCTCCTTCGCAGCCGTTATTTGTAACGGTCGGTTACGAGAGCTTAAAATAATCTCATTTTTTAATTAAGCTTAAGTTATCAAGAAATTGCTTCTATAGTGCATGTTTTCTTTCACGAAATTAAAACCACACACGGAAATAAAGCTGTATTCAAAGGATTAAATCGTACATGAGTAGACGGAAATAACTGAAACTGTTAAAAAAGGTGAGTTGGTTGCATTAGCAGGCAGAGCCTTGTCCAGACAGATATGGCTGAGAAAACAAATGTGCACTTGTGTATAATTGCAAAATCTGATAACGCGTGCTTAAAGTGTGAGGTCACGTTTGTCGTTGATGGTAAGACATTGTTGATGAATTAGACAGTTATCTTGATGAGTCAGTATAATTGGGATGTAAGTAATTTAGAAGTTAATTACTCAGTTAGTAAAAGCTAGTGTTTTTAGTTAGTTAGAGCACCACTGCTATGGCCAGGATTCGATTCGGGAACTATGTTAATTACGGTTAGTTAATTAGTTAGTTAGTCAGTTGGCTTAATTCGTCAGTTAGTTTGTCAGTTGGTTGGTTGGTTGGTTTGGTCGGACGGTCGGTCGGTCCGTTAGTTAGTTAGTTAGTTGGGTGGTTGGGAGGTTACTAGTTAGTTGGGCCAGTGGTTGGTTTGTCGGTGAGTTGGTTGGCTGGTGAGTTGGTGGAGTTAGCCAGTGAGTGATGATGAGTTGGTTGGTTGGTGAGTGTGTGAGTTAGTGAATTAGCGAGATAGTGAGATGGTTGGTTCATTGGTTGGTTAGTGAGTGAGTGTGTGAGTTAGTGTGTGTGTTAGCTGGCTAGTGAGTTAGCTAGTTATTTGGTAAGTTAGTTAGCTAGTGAGTTCATAGAAAGTAAAAGACTAATTAGTGTGAAGACGATTAACCTCAACAACCAGCTAACTTAACTAAATATTGTCTATCAATTTTTTTAATGCTTTTATTCCATTGTCTTAAACTTTTCACAATTTATTCGCCACCAGTATTTTCAATTTTCCACTTCAGATTCATCGATACTTAAGCCTGGGTCAAATGGTTTCAACATCGATTTAACATCAGTTCCGAGAACAAAAGGTTTCAACATCTGTTCAACACTCTAATCAACTTCTATTGTTCTCGGAAATGTTTTCTGGCCATGTAAAACGGTTTCAACGTCGGTTTCAACAAATGTGATGTCGATGTTGAAGAGATGGTGAAACCGTTTGGGCGAGGTTTTATTATAATCGAGTGATATTTGCACGCACGTATATACACCCTACCCTTTTCGATCTTAAATGGAAATTAGTTATTTGTTTATAACACCTACCAATAAAATATTGATTACCAGTTCTAAAGAAAACTCAATTGCTATAGGAATGAACAGGTTGTTTTGGTTAACAAACGAGTCGGTGAATCATGTTGCCTGAACAATAACTCCTTATTAGCATTAAGCGTGTCTTTCAATGTTGCTTTCACAGAAAAAAAAAACATTTCCGCTTTCGCGTTTCCTTGCCTTTTTTCCGTCACTGGAATATTCTTTTCATTATTTTTTCTCGTAGCAAGGCAAATGTCAAATTCGAAAAGGGAGACAATTCAATCGGGAAGACTATTGACAAATGGTATCACGAAGGTGAATAGACATAGTGGAATTCGCTGCTTGTCTAACATGAAAAGCTGAGTGAAATTGTATACGCTAAGAATGAATGAAGAAAGAACATTTTCCTCTCTCAGTTAAATCAGTCTTCTTAGGTAAGTTACCGAATTGAAATTACAAAGTTTTGTGCTAATTATGCCAGAGATGTGTTGGTAAATCCGTCGGTTCCGACATTTGTGACGGTGTTGTTTAACTTCATACGCACGTTTGCGTTCAAGTTACCCATTGTGAAAATATAAACTTTATATAAGACGACTCGTGTTCCTAGAAAACAATTTTATTATGAACAAATAGCACACTTTGAAAGGAAAGGTTGTAAATTCGATTGTAAATCCACATACTGATGACGAAAGAATATTTGTTTCTAACCTCTCTCGGCATTTATGTTTTATACGTACACTGTCGGTTATGCCGATAGTTTATGCCTTTCTGTCAGATCATGGCGAACTTCTTAGCTTAAAGCTGTCTTGAAAGCCGGAACACTGAGCGAACTTTTTCCATATTAATTTGCCCAAGTAAAATTGGCGTTCTTCATTATTAGTGCTATTTTAAACACTCACTAAAGTGTTGTTTATTTTCCTTTTACTCCTCACAGGGCTCTTCGACGAATGCATAAACGCCGTCATGAATGTATTTTCGATGCGTGGTTGTAACAGGTGTTTTATTTTTCCTGAATGCTAACTGGTTTAGCTTACGTCTTTGCAGCAATGAATAAAAGCGGGTAAGTTGGTTTACAATGAGAAGGTTTAGTTTATTAAGAATAGAATCCAAATATGTCAAAAATTAATCCGGCTACTTTAGGTGTGATTACATGGGCTTATGTTAACCTTACTTAAACGTCTTTGAGCATTTTAAGGTTGGTTTTCACTTGCGATCGAATTATTAAGAAAGCGACTGAAGCACAAATAGACCATTACACTCTAATGAAAAATCAACACAAAACCAACAAAACTGTTCGGCAGAAGCGGAAGCGTGCATAAGCAAGCCTTATTGTTGGTTTAAAAACATTAAAATATACTTCTTCAATCGGCTGCTCACATCCATCTTGTTTTCGCTGCTTATGACAATTTCGCGTTAGCAGTCAAAAAAACTACCAGAAAAAGGAAATGTTTCCATCTCACTGCTTATGCGTATGTCGAACGATTTTGACTTTGCTTCAGTGACCTCATTAATTTTCACTAGTGAAACTACACTCTTACGTTGCTGCTTGTGCCCCACTTCTGTTGCTGTCGCAACTGAAAACAGCCCTAAAGGACATACAAATATACAGACAGTACTGCTCGAAACGAGCCACAGTATAGACCAGTTTACGGCGCATGCGTAGTTGTACGAATCCTTTGTATACAGCTATTTCAAAAAGGTTGTCCCTGACAAACAACAAACGACATTCCCAGACCGAAATGCATTGTGGTTGTAACTGAAAGTCTGGTGAATTCCTTTGTTTTTGGACCAAATATTAATATTAATGGTCTCCTGAGAATCGATTTCCGAATTACACTGTAGTTTATCCGTTTCGCACAGCTGGATAGTTATAACCACAATCCATTCGGTCTTAGCCTGCGTAGCATTTGGCCGGTAGGCAGCTGATGTTTGTCAGTTGAAACAAAAGACTTGAACAAGTGCGCATGAACCGTAAACTGGTCTATTGGCTTACCCAACCAGACAAGTTAGGAATTTATTGTTAAATTAAGAATTTCATTTTATTTTTAACTGAATCCTGATGAATCACTAACGTACTAAAAAATAAAGTTATCTTACAAAACACCCTAAACTTTAGAACGAGCAGTACAAAAACAATAGAGCTACAGTATAATAGGTCCAATCAATCAATCAATCCAATTCGGTGTGAGCTTTTGGAATTCGGTGTGAGCCATTGGAATTCGGTGTGAGATTTTGGAATTCGGTGTGAGCCATTGGAATTCGGTGTGAGATTTTGGAATTCGGTGTGTGCTTTTGGAATTCGGTGTGAGCTATTGGAATTCGGTGTGAGCTATTGGAATTCGGTGTGAGCTATTGGAATTCGGTGTGAGCTATTGGAATTCGGTGTGAGCTTTTGGAATTCGGTGTGAGCTTTTGGAATTGAGCTTTTGGAATTCGGTGTGAGCTTTTGGAATTCGGTGTGAGCTTTTGGAATTCGGTGTGAGCCTTTGAAATTCGGTGTGAGCTATTGGAATTCGGTGTGAGCTTTTGGAATTCGGTGTGAGCCTTTGGAATTCGGTGTGAGCCTTTGGAATTCGGTGTGAGCTTTTGGAATTCGGTGTGAGCTATTGGAATTCGGTGTGAGCTTTTGGAATTCGATGTGAGCTTTTGCATTTGGAATTCGGTGTGCATTTGGAATTCGGTGTGCATTTGGAATTCGGTGTGCATTTGTGGGCTTCCGTACGATCGCTATTATCTTAGCGCCCGTAATATGAGTAATACCAGTTGCACGCATGCACAGGGCTTTGCCGACGACCCTTATATTGTCCCCGGAGTTCGAATGATCTGACAGTTTTCCCTGAGGGCTGAGTATCAGTGAAGTTGTACAATTCATCAAAATTTGCCAAATACTAAGAGCGATATCAATCAAACAGAATAACTAGTTAAAAAGATGCAAAGTGGAAAAGTTGACAATTTCAAAACTGATATGCATATATGCCGCAAGAGACCATCTCTTGATGCCGTCAACAAGATAACTGTGATTATATTTTTTTAAACCCTAGAAGAACTAAAATATTAATAAGAACAATAACATAGATATTTATGCAGGGACTTAAAAAGGCACCTATTAAAGTGATTTTAAGTGGGCCCTGCAATCTAATGAAAATGATATTGAATAATATAATGCATTAAAGTAAGAATATGTGTACCTATTAAGATAAGAAAGATTTATCGCTGGTTGGAAGTTCTGAAGTTAACATTAACAATGTTGTTTTGTCGACTTTGTGATCATGAGGTTTTTTCCTGAATACTTTAGCGGCCGTTATAATGTATTTTTTTAATATTTGCCCAAATAAGTACTGTTGTAATAGACTTCTACGACCCCGTAAGAGTGAAATGCCAAGTGAACAATAGAGTTAACGAGCTCTTTACAGTCTTTGAACTTATTAATAACTCAGTGAGTAGCGCTAGAGCCTCTCGAACACAGAGCAGTCACTTTTGAAGCACTGGCCTTTATATTGCCAGACTAAATACTCAACATAACTTAACCCAAAAATGACACATGACTCCTCCCATCTATCACAGTGTCACGCTAAAATATAGAGTTTCAAGCTGCTCAGAATCTTGGACTTGCATTGCAAAGCGTAAATCTGAACGGGTTTGGGGCTACAATAGGGAGTCGAAGGCGCTTTGAGGGTTTGTTTAATTCAAACTGTGCAATGTCAAGCGGTTTCTGACACGCTTACAAAAAGTTACCATCACTTTATGCTAATTGAAGCTAAGTGACTTGTGCAAGAGTATATACACAGCTAAACATCGGTAAGATGGCGTCGGTGCGGAGTATGGAATTCCCAAGTGTTTCTCAGTACGAAGAATAGGAAAAGCTACCAATTCTACGAAACCATCGAGCTGAGATCTGTACTTCAATAAGGTAATGGCTTTGGAGCTTACTTTAGTACTTTTGTTTTGGCTGAGACACTATTACTGTGACACTCTAACCAATAACTCGTGAATAAAACGCTAATAAGACCAATTAAATGTAAACAATTTGTGATATAGTCTATGGAGAGACCATCATTCCTACTCCGTCGATCTAGTCTATTCTTATATGACTAAACTTCGATGAGAAGGAGCTTTTGCCTTCTTGGTTTTTTGGGTTTAGGGTTACACTCATCTGGAGTATCGCGATGTTGCCGTTTTCGTCGTGTGTGCATTTTGCGTAGTCAGTTTACATGGCTCAAGTTATTTTGACTCAAATAGCGTCAAAAGGATTATCGAACTGTGAGTGAATCGTTTACCCGTATTTTCCAAACTGTGTAACCGAATTGGCTCCTCACTTGTAAGTCCGCCAACGACACAATTGATCATCAAAATGCCAATGTTGGTGTCAACGCAACCGGCTGTAGTAATGATATTATATTATCGGATTCGAATCTGATTCTCAATTCAAATGAATTTACCTCAGAAAGTTTTCAAAAAGTACCACCGAGTGTTTGGAACTCCCGAGAACACGGCCGATAAGTCTTTAGGAATTTTACTTTATCAATTAGACATGTTTATCGTTTTAAACCAACCGGTTGTAAAGGTGATGAGGGAATTACTTCGTTCAGATAAGGTCGCTTTCTTGGTGTTGGCTTACGTTCTTTATGAATTCCAGCACCTTCACCAATGAATATTATGTTTCCGATCTATTCTTTGCTTTGCGATACACCGTTTTCTTGCTTTTGAAAACGTTAATGCTCCGAAGTATTATCTGATATTAGTTAGCTGTGATTTTGCAGCTTTTATTGTGGTAGAAAACCCTGCAAAGGCATTCCATAAAGTGATAAACCGGCAAGCAATGTACTATTTGTAATGTGGCGTGACTGTGATAAGTAATCTCTTCGAAGCAGATCTAGACCTTAATTGCTTTCCAAATTTAACGGTATTTTGCTATACTCTGCTAGTCAGTATTGTGCCCTTCGATAGTGTCAAAAACCATTAATTAATTAACGGAAATGAACAAACTTGCTGATACAATCAAATTTTCGAAGGTTGAATGAAAATCATTCGCCTTCATGATAAGCTTCTAAACCGGTACCATGCTTGTTTTTCAAAACCGCTAATCTTCCTTCCATAATCAGCGGATGTTTTCTCCAGCTTTTGAGATAAAAAGCGTGCAAAATTATCTGTTACAAATAGACTGGTCAATATTGATACATGTATTTCTCACCGTCACGATAGCGTGACTTGCTGAACGATAAGATACATTGCATGTTTTAACCGTGTATAAGGCTTTTTCCCGATTTTTTCGCTTTTAATATTAGCGACTACGGGACAAAAACAGACTCGCTAACGTTATTAAAACTAGCAGCTAGCAGATATAATAAATATAATTTTGGCAACATTTTTGAAGCCGAAACTTATCTTTTATCTGACTCTGATTTATAAACGAATTTCATCACGTTTCCGTTGAACGTCCGCTATATCCGAAATACAACTAATTGTCTAAACGTTGCCAAATAGAAACTAAAAACAAATAAAAACAAAAGTGTATATATAGTCAAACATTTGTATCATTAATATCGATTCTACATCAAGTGAATAGTGGAATAGTTGAATATTTCTCGATTTGAGTGTTGCATCCATGAGTTATCGAGGTTTATATTTATAATATATTCAAGCCGGTGACGTAAAACCGGTCGTCATTTATTAGAGATAAATGACCTTTTGTAATATATAATAATAATAATAATAATAAAGTCTTTATTTCATGAGGGTAGCACAAAATAGTTAAAAACTAACAAACCTGTGGCCCTCTATAGCTAATAAAATTATATAAATATAGTTATTATAATAAAATATTAATAGTATAAATACATGGATCATAGATGAAAAACGTTAAAAATATATAATTACGATAAGCAAAACAATTGTTTAAAATTCAAATTGAAACCCTAACAACAAAATAGTACATGATAAAAAGTTGATAAAATCGAATAAAAATGGTCACACTTAAACTAAAAAATGATTTAAAAACTGCTGTTCCTTAAATAACACGTTCCAATAATGGCTTCTAAATGTAGCATAAGAGTTACTATTTCTAATTTCTAAAGATAAACTGTTCCATAATTGGCAAGTTGTTACTGTAAAAGTACGACCACCTTCAGTCTTGCGAGTAAACTTAGGACAAACTAAGTTAAGTTTACTGTACCGAGTGTTACGTGTGTGCTGTAAACATCTATATTATATTTGAAGCTCTCATCAGTGATTTTATCAAATATTTTGTCAAAATCAGAAGACGATTTCATTCACATGGAAAAAGAAATCACAGTACATTCCCTAATTTACGTCAAATTTATGTCATGCATTAGCATATTGGAAATGATAAATCAAATTGACCATATATACACTTTTAACAAGGACTCGCACTATAATAGGGTTGCTCCTCCCCTTTGCCGGCCCTTTGAGTGAGCAAGTTATCAGTCCTCGTGTCAAAATAGAATACTAAATTGCTGACGCTAAAATTAAAATATGCTAAAAAATGTGAACAACAGGAAGCTAGTTGCTCAGTCATGCCTGTAAAGTAAGAGTTTTATACCGAGAACCGAGGTTCTAAGCCCTTAACATCCCGAGGGTCGTAGGCCCGAGACATGTTTAGGGTTTAGAACCGAAGATTCGAGGTATGAAACTGACTTATATCACATTTGGCGAGGTTTTCTCAAATAGAAAGGAGGTTTAAAACTGAGTTATAAACTTGCCTGTAACAGTTATAAACTTCAGATTTATGATTTAATTAGTCTATGGTTGAACGGGTTTATTTATACCAGAGTTTCACCCCCATGAAGAATAAAGAAAACCGTGTCAAGTGTGATATAATAATGTTTACAAACTCTTTAGACTTTAGTGTTATTTTACACATCAAACATTCAAGTATTTGATTTGAATTTCGCGCGATAACAAAAGTCAGAGAACGTCACATTCTACACTAAATTCACCAGCAACAACTTCATAGAGATCTTTGCAGTGTGCTCCGTAACCGACACTGAACACTGACTATAACTCGAATTGCTGCCCTTGGCAAGCAAAAACCCTAAATGGGTAATAGGCACTCCGGCCTGACTCAGCAAAAGTGCTTGACAAAAATGTCTAAACTTCCTCGGCAAACGCAGCCCACCGGAAGTGAAGCCTAAAACCGGCTGACATACACGCAGGTGATACAAATCTCGCCTCTACGTATCCGAAAACGGATATTGACAAAAACAAACACAATTGACACGTGCATAACGTAGAAACAACAAGAGCCCATCTGGGCTTTCACTCGGGCCACATGAGATTGAAGATGAAATCCTCTTTGTAATAACCAAAGGGAAGAATTATTAGCTGAATTTAGCAGTCTTTAGGAGTGGCTGTTAGCGCGGTGACTTTCATTCTCTGCTCCCCTAGTATATATGTAATTTAATAATTTTATTTTTCTCGTATGTTGACCTTTTAATTTAAACACTACTTATTCGTTTAACACACTGTATTTGAGCAGGCATATATTTATTGTTTTGAACCCGAGAATTAACCGTACTACCGTACTTCATGGTCCTTTTCTTTAGTAGTGGGTTGTCGGTCAGGTGATTGTAAACTCTCGTCATTTAGCACAGAAAATGTATTCTGATGAATAGGGATCGGGTTGTCATGTAAGAAAGATGGCTCTTGAACAAACTGATTCGTTGCTAAAGCTTCAGTAGGTTGGGTAGTTGGAGACCTTGGTCTTTCATTGTCTTCTTTTTTGTATTCTTGTTTTTTTTTTTTAAGTTTGAAAGTCGGATCTGACCTTTATTATATCCGCTTTCAACTCGCCATTTTCAACTTCTAGGTCAATAATACGTGATGATTTGACGAGAGTAAGAATGCATTACGCATATCAGTTAGGTCAGCCTCCATGTTACAAATCAAGGTAATTAAAGCAGCGAGAGAGTTCTTATTGCGGGCTAACAATCCTCGTGAATAATCTAAAGAATTCCGTCTCTTCCGGTTTGAATTTGACTCATGTGTATGTTGCTTTTGGAATTTCAAGGATATGTTGATCCAAAACTACAGGCTCTTGGGGTTTTTCATTGACTTGTGAACTTGCAGGCTCTGTAATTTGTTTTGTTTTCTTAGTATAACATAAAGTGCTGAACATGTTCATGTTCTCAAGCATGTCGCGCGTGACCTCCGTTTCTTCATTCATTAAGTTCTCTACTTTCATCTGTAATCTGGGAAACTCAATCTTTGCCCATGCCTTGGCACATAACTATTCCTGTTGTTAAGTAGACGTGGATGATTAAAAGTAAAATCCTTCGACAGCTTGTACCGTTTCCGCTAGGTCAATATCCTCGCTGGAACGAAATAACTTGATCTCAATACTCTCTGATCCAACTTACGGTAAATTTAAATCTCTGACAGTTTTTAAGAGACTCATAATATTGGTCTTGAAGTGCCTTCACCCAAAATAAGATGTTCTCCTCGGATGTTTTAAATGCAGCACAGCGAGACGATGGCTTATAGATTCCAATATCTATTTCTTCGAATTTTAGCTTTCCGGATCCTGGCCCCTTCACTGGCTTCAGGTCGTCGTACGTGTCGTATATAAAATCACTGGCCATCTGGGTAAAAAACGCGGTCCTTCGGCTCCGACAATAGCGCCAGTTGAAATATCCTGAGCCTGTTGGAAGGCTTTCGCACGAGTGAAGTTAAATAAAACATTAAACTGCTTACATTTGAGAGATGGGACTCCAAATTAGAGAGAAAGTTGCTCGCGGGTCCTCCGCCATCTTGCTTTTACTGTATTAAATTATGTAAATAAATTAACCTGGCGATTGTTGCGTGACCAGCACAGTGCAATCTGATTGGTGTGAATTTGACCTTTAACGCATGCGCAGAAATTTTGGTACACGGAATAAAAAAAAATAACGACTTGCATTTTAAGACTCGGTGCTGCCACAGGCAGCCCGTGTAATAATAAATTTAATAATAAAGGAATTCATCAAACTAGCAATGACCCAATAAAATTTGCATGAAAACAAAATTACATGAAAACATAATAATAATGTTAATGTAAAAACATAGTAATAAATCAAACGGTTTCGTAGTTTCACTGGCGAAAATCATAGTTTCTGAGGGCTGATCTGTTATTCTTTAAATAACAAATTGAAGGAATTTCGTGAAAAGGGAGAGAGTAACCGGTAGAAACAATGGCCTTAACGAAAGCTGGGGCATCTAAAGTGCTTGCCCAAAATTCTTTAGCCTGTTTTAATCTGCCTTTGACAGAGTCTGACGACGGGGACTTCTCTAGCTGATACGTAATAGCAAATAAATTAAAATTGTCCTTATCTGCTCAGTTCCAAAGGTGCACCGTACGACAGGTTTAAAGGCTGCAAATCGTTCAACAGTCAACTTGAATTGGTTCGGGTTTGAGAACTCGGCCCAGGGACGGATGGGACCCGGGAGGGCACGTCCAAAGTCTGGGTTCTTCTACAGTTTTGGGATAAATGACCGTACTGCCAACATTAAAAAGAAAAAAGAATATGCAATCGATTAGAGAAACATCAAGCAGTTGATATAAATTGAAAAACTTTGACTACCGTAGCGTCGGTCGAGTGGAGCTGAAGAGAACGCTTTTAGCGAAGCAAGCACATTTATAGCCTAATATGATTAATAGGTGATATGGTGTATAAACAACAGGATGCTACTGGAATAATATCGTGCAGAATTCCGATACCTACTTAACATTCGTACCGTAGGTATCTGTGAATGTTGATGCAGAGCTTTGAATAGAGATGTTCACTTGACAAAGGGCAATCCTTTATGTAGGACGACACGAATTTTTACCAAAAACACAAAAGAATACGATACAATACAATTCAATACAACAATAGAACGCAACACAATCAGTACAATACAATAGTATACAATTTGGTAGCAATTCGTGTCGTCCTACATGAAGGATGGCCTGACAAAGGCTGAGTGACAACTGAAGGCGTGAGCGTGCCTGACAGAGGCCCTTTATAGCGCAGGTCCTTGTTTAAGAACCGTCCTGAAGTAAGAGCTGTGAAATTGTTATTTCAATTTTATTGTATTTTCAGAGTCACGTCTTATTGTTAATATGCCCTTTCCCAAATTTATTTGCTATTTTCTTAATTTAAGAATTTAGGAACTGAAAATAAGACTTGTTCAACTGAAATGAAGAACTCCTGTCTTAGAGTATACGTGATTGACCTAAGAAGTAAAGCAAATACAATAGGCTGCGGCAATGAGCATATCCGCACATACGATTTTGCTAGAATATGCTTTAAGTTCTGTCTGAGATGTCCACTGTCAAAGTTACGAACTAAATTGTAGTAAACTGTATGCAGCTGTTGACCATTTTTACTGTGAAAACGTAAAGAAAACAAACACCACCTAGCCAATGGGAAAGGACGAAAACAAAAGATATTGAATCACAAATTTGATAATATTCCTCATATATGAATTTCTCAAAAATCAAACCATAGTTATCGTTTGATCATAGTTAATAATAGAGAGGAATGTTTATGAAACCCAGCGACCTTCTTTGTTATAGGTCTTTGTTCGCTTTTTTCAACCGTGATCGTGTACAAAACAACTTCTTTTTAAAATTTTATTTTTATTTAAACATATAATTCCCTAGTGTTTGCCTCAAGAGCAGCTGGTGCTCACACTACAGTTACAATTACATTTTTTACAGCGAGTAAGGTAGAGAAAAATGAAGGAAGCGACTTATAATAATGATAGATAAAGCAGGGAAACAGAAAGCAGGAACAATAGATGGCAATAAGTAAATGATAAAAAATAATATGTCAAATATATTGTGATAATTAGAAAACTTACAGAGACAAAAAACAATCACTTATGACACTATAAAATTGGTAATACTACTCTAAAGCCAGTTAAATTAGTCAAAACGCTTTGTTTCAATAATATAAAACTGTATTGCTTTAAAAACTTGTATTTTTTTTTACTGCCTAATTCAGAAGAGCCATTGAGTAGTATGTTTACTTTTATATTATCCGATGTGAGGGATTAAAAGTCCAACGGAGGCAAATCATGTATGACGCACTGCGGCATATAGAGGACATTCTAATACATAGTGTTTAACAGTTTTCTTGGCAAATCGGCAGAGACAAAAAGCAATTGATTTTCAATAGGTTATCATTTAAAGCAGAATTACCTACGAGTGTGACATATTGATGCAAATCTAGTGAGGAAAAATCGAGTCTGTCATAATTATTTCTACTAAAGCTTTCCCTTAGAGCTTTCTTAAAACCAGGTAATTGCGGTATACTTGCTATATCGTAAAGTTCCGAAAGTAGCGACCCCCCCCCCCCCCCTGACCAGATTTACCACAGTCAGTCTAATAACACTAACAAGTATGGCTCCAGTGCACAGTAAATTATGTACGATCGTTTCACGGGTCAAAGGAGATCACTGCTATCGTTGTAATCCGAAAATTAATGAAAACTGCAGCTGCGTGCCTGAGCCTTCCAATACTTCTTCAAGCCATGCAATCGCAGTGGTCATGAAAGCTGGAACAAGCAGCAATGGCCAAAAGAAAACAAAAACAATAGGTCACTGATGTCCCTGATGTAGACAAGACGAATACCGTACCATGCCGTGTTACCGGCTGTAACAATAGGTCATGACGTCATAGGGTCGTGATTGACAGTCGATCAGAGCCATGTGCTCTGTAGATTTGCAGTAAGTAAAACTTGGTTTACCCTCATTGTCTGTGTGCGACTCGTGCCGTATTACACCGGCCAAAGCAGAAGTGCGCCCAAAGGTGTTTGGGTTCAGGGTGGCGGCTTGGATTTATGAGGCTTGGATTTATGAGGTCAAGGCACAGAAGGGTTTGAGAGACCTCAGAAGCGAACTCAAGGAAAAACTTGAACGTCTCACTCCAACGACAGATGATACAATCTGAACTCTAGAGCGATGATTAGATTAGATGACCAACAGCACTAGCAAACAGCATGTAAAGAGCCAGAACATTTACTGCTACACATAAGCAAATGTAACAAAAGCAATAGTCATAATAAAATACGTTCTAGATCCTGTGAATATTTGTTGTTTGTTAAAATACCGTACACGATGTCGTTTAAGGTACACGGTATGGCTCCTAAAAGTTAACGATTTTAGCACCCCGAAAGTAGTGACCACCCGAAAGTAGTGACCACCCGAAAGTAGCGACCCCCCGAAGGTAACAGTTACTAAGGTTGCTAAATCGAAAGTAACGACCTCGCTACTTTCGGAACTTTACGGTAGTTGGACTTAAATCGTTCCATAATCGTATTGAGGATGGCAGAAAAGAACAACGGAAACGCTCAGTACGACAGGGCAACAGTGTATAATTTTCGTTGGAGCGAAGCATGTATTGACGACGTTCACCTACTTGCTCGGGCAAGAACTCTTTTATATAAGCCGGAGTTAAACCTTTGACCATTTTGTAAAACGTAACGATCCTATATGAACAGTTCTTCTATTTTTAAGGTCTACGAGCCCCAACTCATTTAGAGCCTAATTCTACTCGTCCCTTTCATAGCTCCTGATATAACTTTGGTTACTTCATACTGCACAATTTCTAACAAAGCACATGCACTCACCCTCACTACAGCCACCCCACATTGTGTCCCCATATTCCATAAGAAGCCTCACCAAACATAAGTAGAGCGTGCGTAAAGTTGAACGATTAACTTTATATTTGATGCTTTTAGTCATATTAAGAACATTTGATGCCTTCTGGTGTAATTGTAAAATGTGGTTTCTCCAAGAAAGGTTACTGGATAGGATAAGTCCAAGATGTTTATGACTATCGACCTCCTTAATACTTTCATTATTCAGTGGTGGATGGTAGAGCTTTGAATGCTTTACCGAAAAATTCATAGTCCTAGATTTCGAGGCATTCATTGTAACAAGCCAGATTTTCGCCCACGTATCAATTGTTTCCAAATCAGAATTCAGCTTAGTTGTTGCAACGTTCAACAAATTCTAATAGTGTAGTATCATCTGCATAAAGATAGCAATTCGATGAAATTCAAGTCGTAATATCATTTATGTAGATTAAGAAAAGAAGTGGACCCAATACGGAGTCTGTGGGACCCCGGCACATAAAAATCCAATACCACTACTTTGACCATTAATGACGACTCTCTGCTTTCTTTCAGATAAGAAACTTCTAAACCACCTTGGTAGAGGATCTCTAACTCCCACTAACCACAGCTTGTATAATAATGCTTCATGCCAGACCCTATCAAAAGCCTTACTAATGTCGAGACAATAGATATTGGAATATGTTAATCAATCAGCCAATAGAAACGTGTGGGTTCAGTCGTTCAGGTGACGCTAATTAGCTATGACCATACACAATCTTTTGTCTTGCTTCATGCCAGACCCTATCAAAAGCCTTACTAATGTCGAACACAAGAGATATTGGAATATGTTAATCAATCAGCCAATAGAAACGTGTGGGTTCAGTCGTTCAGGGGACGCTAATTAGCTATGACCCTGCACAATCTTTTGTCTTACCCCCTTCCAACCTAAAACGCAGCGCCTTTGTTAGTCCTTTTGAAGTTTGCCGGGTTTTCTAACCAACACTGCGCTCTGCTGATATCTTACTTTATTATTCAGTTCCTCAGTATCTCGAATTTTGATTGGCTGATTCACCTGCAGATAATTGCGCGCAAATTATCGTTTGCTGCAGATATTGTTGTGAGCATGCGCAGTGCTGTTCAACAACAAATCCCAACTTGGCTGCTCGGTTTCCAGAGCGTTCAGAGGAGGAAATTGCGAGCATTTTGGATGCCCAAAGTACTGAATAATTATAAAAATAATGGCACTGCGGCTATCGCAAAATATGATGAATTGTCTGTGTCCCGCTACCAGTTATTTTCCTCTGCCTTCGGTATCGGTAAATAACTGAAAGCTCGTCACGAATAAGCCATGATGTTTTGCTCAGCTTCCTCCAATAATTGCTTATTGTTTTGTTTTACACTTAAAGTGCAAGTAAAGCCATAAAACAACATTAACTCTTTTTGCTCCAAATTCTATTTCTAATATACTTCAGTTGTTTAAATTAGTTTTCTTCGAGAGACTGGAACAGCAATTCAACTAGAATAAAAGTTACCCGAATTGCGGGATCGAATCATCTTGTGATGTCACAATAGGCGAATCCTTGTTTACGTTCTTTCCTCATTAGCATACATCAAACTTCAAGCGACGTACATACAAACAAACAGAGTCCATAAATCGAAAGAGATTGTCACACTTGATAATCACCGGAAAGTTGAGAGTGATATGATAAATATATTTTGAGGAATGAGCGTTTAAAAAGCTCAAAATTTACAATGAATGTATGGCTGTCAGCAACTCTTGCCCCCAGCCCATTTTAGAGTTTTGAAAAGTCAATTTCTCCGTAAATATTTAACATATCAATCTCAAATTTTCGGTGGTTACTCAGTTTACAATTCTCTTTCAACTGATAAAGTCTGTTTGTTTGTAGCTTGAAGTTTAATTTATGCTAATGAGGCAAAAATGTAAACAATGACGTCAGCAAGGATTCGCCTATTGAAAGCTACGCGATTTTATTGTAGTAGTTTTCTCTTGGGAGGGAATTGATTCATCTTATGACGTCACAGGATCCACGGCAAGTAAGCGAAATTAGGGATTAAATGTCAGTAATTTTACAAAATCTGCAAGATTAATACCTTTTTGTGAGAATGAAACAATAGTACAATATATTTTTTTTTGGCACTTTAAAAACGCAGTTTTAGAAAGATCGACAATCGATTGGAGGTGGAAAATAGCATTTACAAACATTTTTATTTTTTTGACATAATACTTGCACTTTAAGTAATGCTCCGTCTTTTTTTACTGTTATTAAAGCTTGGTTTCCACTAGTGACATAAGCATAATCACAAGCAACATACACAGACGTAGTAATGCATTGATCATTAGCGGTACTTGTTCTTCCAGTTGTGAGATAACAACAAGCGCCGCTAATGACAATGCATTACTGCGTATGTTGCGTGTGCTGTGTCTTCGTGTAATCAATGAACTCTACGCCTGGGTGATTTCTTTTTATAGAAATACACTAGTGTACTTTAGCCGAATAAAATATAGTTTTGTGTCTGGCACGATTAGCTTCGATCTGTTGTTGTTTATATTTTAATTACTTCGGATGTGTCGGTCGACTTCGCTGCATTAACCTAGTTCCTCTCCACGCCAGAGGTAAAGATGATTCAAAACGTTTGTTAAACTCACCAAGAAGTAACGACGGGCAAGCTAGGTATTTCTTCGTTTTCTTGCTTTTGTTTGACTATATATCTATAGTTCGGATCCTCAAACGGCATTCTAACATTCTAACACTAAGCTAAGCTATATTTAACAATTATTCCCCAACGTGGGGGTGACTAGTGTTGGATATATGTTTATAATAAAGATCTACCGATAGTCACCAACACTGAGGAGAATAATTGTTTTAGTATATACCACACTAGTGAAATTGCCAACCTCAAAGTAGTTCAAAAAGCTATTTGCAAGTGAATTCTTCGCGTGAGAGACCAAAACGCCATTTTGTCTCAAGGATATTCCGAGTTTGAGTAGCCAATCAGAGCGCGTGAAAAGCGCTATTCACTTGTGTGGTACATAATAATAAGTGCTATACTTATAATATCTCGCAACGCCGGAAGAAATTAGAATACCAAAGGTGAAAACACGACCTCAAACACTTACTTGAATGCTATAATGTCAAAAGCAAATTAAGGGAGAGAGATACTTTAGTGACTTATATATACAGGCTTTGTTGAGATCTTGTCGAGATTAGAGAGGAGAAGTCAAACTGATAGAAAAAGTTTTACTGGCTGGATATGATGTGGTTCGAACTTCTGCCAAGCGGAAAAAACTAAAAGCAAACCGGCCGAATATGGCGGAAAATGTGTGGATAAAATCACGCTTCAGGTCAGGCCAGCGCGAGACATAATAAATATTATATGGACCTGCTTATTGGCATATTTTAATGTTATTCTCTGTTCTGGTATTAAATATTTTGTTGTTCGAGTTCAATCTATGACCAGTTATGACACGTTAGTTTTAAGCTCTCATTGAGTAGAATGAGCTGCGGTTCGCCGCAAAATGATGGCAATTCTTGGAAATACTTGTTTTGCTTAGTACTTTAAACGTTTGCGGAACAACGGAGGGTTTTAAGCGGAAGCTAATATATGCCTATTGGAAGCTATAATTTGAAGTAGAAGAGTTTATTTTCAATCGTTTATCACAAACTTTGTGGATTACAGACCTAATAATTGAACTGTACGAGCAAGAATCATATAGTTTTTCTGTTTAAAAGTTCATTTAAAATTTGTAACATTAAGTATTCGCATATCCGTTTAATTATAATACCTAAGTGTACAGAACCTCGAAGGTAATATTGCCAATATTTAATTACATTTTAGTTTTGCGTCTTGGCGTGATGAGATGTGACAGAACTTTGATAAAAGCAGCGAAGCATTAAAAACCGACGCCAAGCCAAACAGAGCGTACAGTTGAACGACTCAATTAAGTCCAAAGAATCGTTATGACATGATAAGTTATGTATAAAGTACCATCGAATGAAGATGAACTTCTTTGATAGGCAATAGCTCTTTCGATTGACTGAAAATTCAATGTTGTGTCATTCTTAAAGTTAACTTTATAGTTTCCAGAAGTTGCTTTCAATCCTTGCCCAAGAGCAATAGAAGTTATTTTTTATGAATCGCTTAGCGAACAATTCATGGATTCGTTTGTTGATATAAATATGTACTTCGTCTTTCAGTGATTCAAGCAGTGACCATTCTTCACAACATGTAAATAACTACAATGATTCGAAAGACGAGGAAAAGCGGCCTTCGAAAGAAGTGAGGACGTCTTTTGAGCATTTGGCACACAATGAACATAATGAAATTAATCTTAGCGTTGTACGAAAACTGACGGCAGATATGGCTGACAGGGGAAAGAATATAGGAATGCATTTGGAGTCAATACATGGACATGTTCCAACAGACCAAAACAATAGAGAGGGAAAACAAGATCAGTGTCTTTCTGAGGAGCTAGCTGATGAGCTGCGAAAACGGACTACCTCGGTTGATGGCGAAATAAAACAATTGGAAAATCAAATGGGACAACTTCAAAGAACTCTTGTGAAAGGAAAGGCTCGAAGGGAGAGCATTAAACACAGAATATCAGTGTCTTCATCTCCAGGGGGAAGCCGTAAAGTTTCGGCAATAACACCTTACCTCCCAACATCAGAAACCGAGGATTTATCCAAGGAAGATCTCAAAGCACGACTCGAAGTGTTAGAAAATGAAAAACAGGAATTAATAGAGGATAAGAAAGACCTGAATGAGGAGATCAAGTTTTTGAAATATCAACTACAGTATAGATTAGAGGTGCAAACTCTGCAAAATGACCGCGAGAGCTCAATGAAAACAGAGTCACGCGCGAAGTTGGAAAACGAGAACAAAGCTTTGCGAGAGGAGACGAGGGATCTGAAGGAACGATTGTCTATGATTAGAACGAAACTCAAAGAGAGTGGAGATGTGGGAGAGACCCTACTAAGCGTCGCTGATGTCTCTGATTCGGAAGATGGAACTGAAGAGTCTTTGCTGGAAAGTGAGTTAGATAGACTGCATACGGAAAGGAAGATATTGTTGTCAACTATTATGCGGATGCAAAATCTGGACAGGGAAGATTATAGGAGAGATTCTGTGTCCTTTACTGATTACGGGGTTCAGTGTGACTTGTCTGAGATGGAACAGGCGGATGGCAGAGAGAGTTCTCCTTTGAAAGCGAAATTAAATGAAGAAAATGAGACCCTTAGGAAGCACATGTTTGAAATGGAAACTGAGAATGAGGAGCTCGAAGAAGAAAATCGAGCATTAGATGAGGAAAATGGTAAACTGACGGAAGAAAAACGAACCCTCGAGGATACGATAAATAAGCTGAGGACCCAAATTAATGACACATTGGATACAACTCTTGATGAGATCGAGCATCTTCACTCCTTTAACGAGGAACTAGAAAGAAAACTACAGCAAACGGATGCGCGGGAAAAGGAGCTTTCGGAAACATTGAATAAATTCAGGGACCGGAATTGTAAAGCTCTTGAAAACTTGTTGGATGAAGTTGAAAATAAATCATCTTTAAAGGAAGTGGTTGATTCTTTGAGGCACGAAATACAGCAAATCAATGAAGAGAACAGTGTCTTTGTGTACAATGATAATGAACTTGACATCCCAAGGGAATCCACGGAAGAACGAGTTTTTTCATCGAATCTTTTAAAAGAAGTTAAAACATGCAAAGAACTTTTAGAATCGCAGAGGTCCCACATCCGGGAACTTCAGATGGATAAGAGAGACATCGAGGAGAACTATACAAAAATGAAACGTGAATTACTTATTATTAGATCAAACAAGCAGCAAGACAGGAAGAAATTAGGAGCGCTTGATTTTCTTAGGAAACGACGAGCAAAATCAATGAATGATGGCACTCTTGGGGATCCGGAGATGATGGACAAGTCTATATTCCAGGAAAATGAGTCACTTAAACTTGAGATTAAGCGTTTAAATTCTGTCAAATTAGAACTTGATGATGTAATTCGTGATATTAAGCGGGATAAGACAACACTAGAGGACGAAAAAGTTTGTCTACTGGGATCATTGTTTCACCAACTCGAGAGAAACGAGCAGCTTGAAGTTCAAATCGAGGAATTGACAGCTGCTGTTGAACAATGGGAAGCGAAAGCAGAACTTTACGAGAGTACGGGTGATGTGTTTGAAGAACAACAGAGTACGTCGAGTAAACGTTTGGATTCCCAGCTTCTAAGTGAGTCTGACGAGAAAGAACGGCAAGCTTCGGACGCTTCTCCTACAGAGGTTGCCAGCGATAGTGACAGACATGAAAATAAAGAAATGGTTCAAACAACTGCAACCGTTGCTAGTGAAGTTGACGACAGAGAGCCAATAACTAATCAACATTCCGCTCCGGTAGATAACGATGTCACAGAAGAGTCACGAGGGACGAATACATTGCTCAACGCGGTCGGCTCATCAACTGGGGAATCTTTGCAGGAAATGAAGCAGAAGATCCACGTACTTGGAGAGAATCTAAGAAATGTCCAAGAGGCTGTATTTGACTTGGAGACAGAGAGAGACAAGTTGCAGGAGGATTTGGGGGAGAGCAAAAATAACGAGAAGGAACTTAGGGTGGTTGTCTTGCAGCTAAAACGAGAGACTAACATCAACAAGGATAAACTTCTGAAGGCTAATCAGTTGGTAGAGACTTTACAAGAGTGTTTACAGGAGGTGCATGATGAAAAATTGGAACTTCTTGAGTCCGTGGAAGAAGCCAACGAAGAGAAAATTGTTTCCAAGAAGCACTCCGAGTTACTGAATAACAGACTGAATGAAGTCACCCAGCAAAGGGACTTGTTAAAAAGTGAGAGTGGTCCTCTCAAAGCTGAAAATAAGGAACTGAGGGAAAATTATGAAAAGGCAGTAGAGATAGTCAAAGAAATCCACAAGGTGTTGGATGATATTGGGAAACTTGGAGCAACACCTGTTGACGGAAACAACACGGAAAATGAAAACATCACTTCGAAAAACAACGATGAGTCAGAGAAAGCCACCGTAGAGCTCGGAAAGGAAATAATTGCATGGCTTGGAACTGTCTTTGTTGATGTAGATCGCAGAAAGAAAGAACTCAAGAGAACAAATATCGAGCACGACCAGTTAAAAACTCGTCTTGATACTGTGTTGACAGAGAGACAAACTTTGCAAAAATACGTACGGGAAATGGACGACAAGAAGAGACAGATGAAAATGTTTATTACGAAGCTAACAGAGGAGAAAGAAAAGTTGACTGACCAAATCGATGATGTAAGACAACAGAAGGTTAACTTAGCGGACGCTCTAGAAAATGTTTACCAGAGTAAAGAAAAGCTTCAAAACAGGCTTGACGAGGCCTTGTGTAAGCAGGATCAATACAGGAACTCATTGCTGGAGGCTGTAGACGAGGCAAGAACTCTTAAGGAGTCACTGTACCGAATGGTAAATGAACACGAGACCATGAAGGAATCTCTCCTGACAGCAAACAGGGAAATTGGTAGGTTAAAAAGCCAGGAAGGGATGAGGAGAATTATCAAACGCGGTGCTGACCAAGTTGATTATGAAGCCAACGAATTGGAGCGCGACTTGGAAAAAGGCCAACGAGAAAGCGAAGAAGGAAAAGAGTTCTTAACTGAGTTAAAAGCTGAGAGAGATGACCTACAAGACAAAGTGAGGAACTTGCTTGAGGCTGAAGAATCTCTGAAAGCTGATCTAGAAAAGCTTGGAAAAGAAAAGGAAGAACAAGTGAGGACAGAGAGTGACACGAAATGTTCAGTTGATATGTTGTCTAGAGAGAACAAGATGCTTAAATCGCAAATCGAAGAGTTTGTGTACGGCCATGGAATTAGCGAAGAAGAGATACATAGAACTCTAGCAGGTATCACACAGACCGAGAGCTCAACTGAGCTTAATGATGGTGTTCCTACCGCCAAACCCACGGAAAATGAGACCGACAAAGAGACTGATAAAAAGGACCTTATGCAATCAAAACTTCTTTCGGTTTTGTGGCATAATCTTTCTATGCAAGGAACAGAAATTGCAAAGCTGCAAAGACAAGTTAACAAATTGGAAAAGGAAAAAGAAAATTTGCTCGCGGATTTACAAGGAAATTGGAAAGAAAAAGAAGAGCTTGCAGAGCACCACCAGGATCTTTCTTCTGAGAACACACTACTTAAGGGAACCTTGGCTGAATTAACTTCAATTAAAGAGGCCAATGAGCTTCAACAGAGCTCAGAAGATGTTCACGAGAGCTCAGAAGATGTCGAACATCTAAGGGAATGGTACGAAGTGATCACGGCTGAGAAACAGCAACTGGAGAAAGAACTCGAATCCGCTTCTAACGATAACGAGGAACTTATAGAGGATATCAAACGACTGACAGAGGACAAAGAGAAGCTTAGACAGCAGCTTGAACAAGCTGAAAGTGCTAAGAGTAATCAGAAACCGAATGAAGCCAAAGAGGACGGGCTTGTGACAACAAGCCCACCATCTGAGGAGAATCGTGACAGTAAGAACTTTCAAGAAGAGATTAAAAAAGCTTTCGATGATGTTGAAAGCACAGGAGAAGGAAATGAAGCACTTGAGGCAAGTGAAAATGAGCTGAAAGAATTACAGAGTAATTTTGAGAAGAGACTTGAAGAAATGGGGAAAGAGAAAGAGAAGCTTGTACAAGATAAAGTTGCCTTGGTGAATTCTTTACATGTAGAAAAGGATAAACTTAACCAATCAATTGAAAAACTGCAAGATGAGAGGAATGCACTACATGAAAAGTACAATGAGCTGTCTGAGCGGAGTAAAACTTTTAAAACTACAGAGATGGAGCTCGAGAAATCGATTAAGGAGACTGAAGCTCTTGAAAAGCAAGTGGAGATTTTATCCAAGGAGAGTGCCGCTATGAAAGAAGAAGCTGAAGAAAGGATTCGAAAATTAATTGAACTTGAAGAAAAGGTAATAGTTACAATGGAAAAGAAACTAGAACTAGCCGAGTACGCAGCGGATCTGAAATATAAAAAAGAGTCATTGAAAAAGAAGTGCGCTGAACTTTCCTGTGAGGTCGAAGGTCTGAAAAAGTCACGTGATCAACTTTTGGCGGGAAAATTGGAATCGGACGAACGTTTGATGAAAGAGGTGAAGGAGTTGAGCAATTACAAAGGCGAGATTGACACAGAGGTAGCTGAACTGAAAAATATTATTAGAATTGGGAAACAGGACTTTGAAGTGCTCAAAATAAAACTGGGCTCCATGGACAGAAAAAATAAAGAGCTCAAGGAAGAATTGAACAGAGCGAAGAAAAGAGAAACTGCGGTGTTGACAGAACTGGAAGAAACAACAGGAGATACGTCTTCCCTTTCTGAATCGCTTGACAGAGATTTAAACGATGCCCAGAAGAAAAAGGCTGAGAAAAATGATGCACTTTTGAAACTGGAAGAGGAAAACGCTAGGTTGAAAAAGGATATGAAGATAGCAAGTGAAGAACTAGAAAGAATTCGTAAAGAAAATGAGCAACTTAGGAAAAACTTGAGCGACTTGAGTAAAGTAATGGAGACAATCTTGAAAGAGAAGGACACAAATTCAACACCTGATACCAAATTACAACGGTTAAAAGATAAGTTCACAGAGCTTGAAGAACAAGTGAATAAGGTTACTGAAGAAGCGGAGAAAATCTCTCAAGAGAAGAGCCATTTGACTGGGTTCCTGGACGAAGTAAACAAGGAAATGGGTGACATATTGGAAGAAAATGGAATTAAGAAGAGCGAGCCAAGCACAAATGAGCAAAAGGTAAAAGGATGTATTGATGATGTGAATGGTATACGGCAGTCTGTAGAAGGAAAAACGCTGGCTGAGAAGAGCCTTGCGAAACTCAGATCTAAAACTGATATGATGAAAAAACAACTGGGAGATAGTTACGAAAGAGAAGCCAGCATTCGAGGACAACTCGATAAGACCAAAGACGAAAATGAACGGCTGTCAAGGGAAATAAAAACTAAGTCAAAATTTCTAAGAACAATGAGGGACTCTTTCGAAAAACTGTTACAAGAGAAAAATATATTTGCCAAGAAAGCAGCCGAGAAAGCCATGAAACTTGATGATGTTAGACAAACGTGCAGTGAACTACGGCAATATGTTAGTGCGCTAAAGAGAGAGATACAGGAAACGCAGGAAGTTAAGAACGAGATGAGTAGTAAGTGCGATGTGATTCAGAAGGAACGGGATGACTTGGTTTTGAAGTTGCAGTCGATAGCGGCGGAAAACTCAAAGTTCGAGGAGACGTGTCAAAGCCTGCAGGTGCAGGTTAACAATGGACTTGGAGAGCAAGAAAGGACTAATGAAGGAATGGAGAAGCCATTAGAGAAAGTTGACGGAGATACCGTCAGCTGCAAATCTACAGATGGTGGGACACCGATTGAAAATGAAATCGTCGTAAAGAAAGCCGAAGGACTTGAAAAAGTTATTGACACCACTAAAGAAGAGCCTGTCAATACAGTTATACTAGACCACGAAAAGAAAGAAAACAGCTTACCAGAACAACACAAAGGGGCTGATAATCAGCTAACAAAGAACAAAGAACATAAAGTGGATTTAGAGGTTTGTATAGCTGGATTGGAAGTGGAGGGAAACGGGCTGAAAGAGGCATTGCGAAAAATGGAGGAAAGATGTCACGTATCTGATAATAGAGTAGAGGAACTCGAGGTGGAGCTAAGTGATGCAAAAGATAAGAACCATGAGCTTCAAAAAGAACTTGAATTGCTACAGGAGAAACTCCAAACAGTTCATCAGGAAATGGAAGAAGAGGAGATTAAGCTGAAGAAGCAAGTACAAGAAAAGATAAGTGAAATTGAGACCTTACGGATTGAGATAGCGGAAGAGAAGAAATCTCTAAGTAAACTAAATGGCAAAATCAAAGCCTTGGAAAAAGAAAGTGACGACATGCAGTCGCAATGTAATGAAACCAAAAAGGCTGCTGACACTGCAAAGAAGGAGAACGTCAGGCTTGAAAACATTGTGAAAGAAACATCCAGCAGTTTGCAGAACCTTCAAGACAAGCTTGTGGTGTCAAAAAACTTTATGCAGAAGATACTTGATGAGAATACCGATCTTAAAGAATGCATTGTAGATATGCACAAAAGAAAAATAGAAATGAAGGAAAAGATAGGTGACCTTCAGGAGAAGGTTGAGAGTGTAGGAACACAGTTAGAGCAAACAAGGGACGACAAGAGTAAGTTGGAGATCAAAAACGCAAAGTCCGAGGAAGTGGTTTCAACCCTTAAAGAGCAGCTTGCTTTGAGAAGAGATCTTCTACAGACGCTTGAAAAGGACAGAGAAAGCTTTAAAGATAATCTACGAGATGCTAAGAAGGAAATAGAGATGCTGAAAGAAACATGTATCGAAATGACAACGGAGCTTGAGAAAATCAAATTAGATCAAACTGCAACGAACAATGCTCTTGAGGAAGCAAAGCACAAGGAAGAGACATTGACGCGAGAGATTAGGAGAGAAAAAGTACGTCGAGATAGAGAAATGGGGAATATAAAGAAGGAGAATGCTAAGCTGCTTAGAGATGAAGAACGTGCTGAACGAGAAGCAGCCAGCCTGCGTCAACAGCTAGACGATGAAAGAATTATGAATGGGAAGTTAGAAGAGCTCGTGGAAGCCAGCAAGGCAGAAAATGACATGCTAAGACAATCACTACAAAACATATCAGATGAAAAAGAAAAGACGACTAAGGTACTTGAAGGAAATAGAAAAGAGGGAAAGCGTCTTCTAACACTGACGAAGGATTTGAAATCCAAGGTGGCAAATTTGGAAGCTCTCCTTCAAGTTGCGAAAAGTGAAAAGAAGGTGTTTGAAGAAGAGGTTCGCAAGACCAAAGTGGTTAATGCTGATCTACGCATGCGTATCACTGAAGCTAATGAAGACAAAGAGGAGCTTGAAGAAATTTTGACAGAAATGCGAGAAAAGAGGCGAAAACTGCATGATGACATCGATAAAGCATTAAACGAGAGAGATGTGTTCGAAGATGAATTAATTGCCACTAAGAAAGATATGAGACAACATCTCGAATGTACGGACAAGGAAAAGAAACAGATGAAGGAAAACCTCGAGGCTAGTGAGAAAGAAGCAAGTTATCTCCATGAAAATATTAACGAACTGGAAAGAAAGAATGCGCAATTGATTAAAACGAACCAGGACACTAAGGAAGAGTTAGAAGAAAGGAAGGAAGAAACTGAAAAAATACGAAACGAACTGAGAACCACAGAAATCAAAATTAAAGCACTAGAAGCAACGGACTCGGAAAATAAGTTAGAAGAAACGCTCGTGCAACTGCAAAATGCCCAAGGCGAAGCAAATATAATGGCTATGGAGGCTAGGGTGAAGAGAGCTGAGGATATAGAGAACGAGCCACGAAATCGACAAGCCGTGTGCGAAGACATCGTGGCTGTTCGTGAGCAAGGGTTGCAGTCTATCGCAACGGATGAGATGGATAGTGCCTCGAAATCGGGTGTTTGTAGTCTGGAAGACCAGATATCAAACTATAGGATAGAAAAGATGAGAATGCAAGCACGTTTAGAAGAAACGGCCTGTAAGTTGATGGCCCTGCAGGAAGAACTTTATCAGGTCTCAAAAGAAAGAGTGCATGAGGACGGAAAGGCAATGGAGAACCATCGCGAGCGCGAAGGGCTACGAGATGCCCTTCGTTCGTCCAAGTACAAAGAGGCGAAACTCAAACAAGGTTTGCAAAACTCGAATGAAATACAAATCGAATTAAGAAAACATTTCAAAGACGTATTAAAGGAGAAGGAAAAGCTTGAGAAAAAAAATGAGTTACTTAGGCATCAGAAGGGTTTGGTTGAGAAAGTTATCGTAACTTCATCTGAAATGCCTGTGGTTTCACAGATTCCCAACCTCGAGGGAGAGTCCCTGGTAAAAGCAGCGTCCATTGACAGTGCTCGTAAGGAGATAGTTATCCTTGAATCGCACGTGAAGGACTTACGAAGTCATTTCCGAAAAGCAAGGGATGAGATATTTGACCTTACGCACGAGCTCTCAGACAAGGAGCAAGAATTAAAGCAGAAAGACCGCCTTCATCAAGAAGAGAGAAAGAGACAGCAAGCTGACATCGCGGAAATCGAAAAAGAAAATCAAACGCTTCGAAGTGACTTGTCAAATGCTCTAGAATTCGAACGGTCGAGGTCATCGTTTTCAACGTTGAAAGACTTAAAGGGATCACATCGTAAGGCTGAGTCAGACATGTTGGAAGTGATTGACAAGACGACAGACTTGCTGAAACGAGGCAAGACAGATGATTTATCAAAGCACAAAAATGGCAGTCAGTCCCTTGATAGCTTTATCAAGTCATCGGCAGAGGAGAAACGGAAAGTTGTTAAAGAACTTGACGACACTATCAGAGAAAAGAATAGACTTGCAAGGGAACTGAAACGAAGCGAGGACACCAAAACAATGATCAAGCAAATCCTGGCTGAAATGGTGATCGAGCTTGATAAGGTGCGAAAGCTTGTTGGATTTTACTCCGGAGAGCTGGACAAAAATGAGGAAGAAACTGTGGAAAAGCCCCAGAGTAAGAAAGAGCTAGTTATGCAGGAAGTGGAGACCCGGAAAGATTTATCCTCAAGTGAATGTGAAGGTCTTCAAAGCAGCCTTGATGATTTGCGCGCGAAAATCAGAGAACTCGAGCAAGGTTTACAAGCCCAGAAAAACAAAGGGGAGAACAATATTTTAACTATTTTGAAAGACGAAAATAACGAGCTTCAAAATCAGCTAAGTACTGCAACGAAAGAAAATGTCGGGGCGTGTGAAAAACTGCGCTATTTGCAGGACGAACTTAGTAGGATTCTTGTGGAAAGGAAAATGATGCAAGATATCGGAGAGGACACCAGAAAAGAACTTCAAAAGCTTGTTGACTGTCTGTCAACTGAGAGAGAAGAGAAGGAGAACATGAGCAATGAATATTCTAAATTACTAGTAAACCTTCACGAGTCTGAACGAAGTGAGAAGGCTTTGAAAGGCAAATTAAACAATCTGAAGCAAGAAATCGAGGAAATGCATTGGAAGAAGCAGGATTTGGAGAAAGCCGAGTTATGCAATGTGAAAGTACAGCTAGATGTTGATGAGAAACAGAAGAATAGTGTGGCTACAGAAATCGAGGCCGACTACGAACGAGGCAAGCGTGAGAACGATGATCTTGAAATAAAGAACAAACAATTAGAAGTTCAGTGTCTAGAAAACGCAAAAGCCTACGAGACGTTGCTACGGGATTATAAAACCTTTAAGTTAGAACACGAGGCGCTCGGAAAGAAGATCAAGGAGATGGATGAAGATAAAAGGGCACTTGTAGAGGAGACGTATTCCTTCAAACAGAAGCTGGAAAAGAGGAACCAGGAGTTGTCAGCGCGTATCGAAAGAGAAGAGCATGAAGTGATTTCCCTAAAAGCTAAATACGAGGGTCTTTCAGGACAAGCGAAAAGGTTAGAGGCACATGTTCGAGATCTTGAACAAGATAAGAAGAGCTTGACTTCGAGAGTTCTGAGCACTGAGTCTAAGAAGCAACAAGTGGAACAACTAAATCGCGAACAACTTCACGAGATACAAGAACTAATCCTTCAGAGTAATCGTAAAAATATAGTCGGGCAAAAACTTGAAAAGCTTTTCTACGAAAACACTCGGCTCGAAGAGCAGAAAAGGATGCTTGCCACTAGAGTAGAAAGCTTAGAAGGAGATGTGAATGCACACATGAGCGCAAGAAGAGATTTGGAAAACGACATGGACGGGCTTCTTGTACGACTTGATAAAGTCCAGGAAGAGAAAAAGAAAGGTTTATATAAAGCAGAGTATTTGCGCAAGCTTCTGGACAAACAAGAAGAAGAGTCACAATTGCAAATAGACGCACTTTCGTTTCTCATCGAGAAGATCAGACGCGAGAAAGAAGACATCGATAAAAAGGGTTCCCATGTGGACCAATTAAGAGAAGACTACACTCGCCTGGAAGAGGAAAACACGTATCTTAGTGATCTAGTAAGCAAAGTGCAAAGCGAAAGCCTGGCTTTAAAGAAGGAAAATATTTTGATCCGAAGAGCTTGTCAGCAGTTGCGAGAGAAGAAATCAGCTGGGGGTTCATTTGCTGAAAGATCTCTTCCTTCATCTAGAGGAAGTTCAGCTTCATCTCTAACTGTACCCCATCCTTTTGCGCACGGTGCTGCAGAATTGCGCTCTTCTTCATTCGAAAGATCTTCACCAGAAGGTAGTGAACTTACTGATGGGTCCACAGACAGAATGGACAGCCGCCGCCACCCTTCACCATTAAGACATGCGCAAAGATCGCAGCCCAGGAAACGCAGCTCTAGACAAAGCGATGAAATCACCCCTGGAGAGATGGACTCCTTACAAGGCTCCGAGGCGGAATCTACGAGTGTGTGTTCGAGGGAATCTTACTGCAGTCCAATTCTCTCTGTCGTGGATCTTTGTCCTGTGCATAGACAACCCTCGTCAGAGCGAAGTCCATCGCACAGTCCAAAATGCAAGAAAGAAAAGAATTCAATTGGCATTAGAGAGTTTATGACTCTTGAGAAGTACGTATAATGGACTCCTCTGGACTTCGTCATATGCCTTTTTATCGTTATAAAAGGTTGCATGGTATTGACCTTATTCATAAAGGCATCAAAGCGAGGCTAGTTGTCCCTTCTTGTCACAAGAAGAGAAAAATCTACACTCGATGGCGGAAATAACATAAATGCACACAAAGAACAGTGTGATACAACAGAAACTAAGAAATTTCTGACTGATTCCAATTTTGCGATCTTTGCATGGGACAACTGGCCTCGCTCTGATACCATTGTTAACAAACTTCTTGCCGCGCGTGAATGAGATATGAATAAGGTACGTAATCCACCGTACCGAAAAAGATTCACCACAATCCCTTGCGAACCTAGCACAGTAAAACACACGTGTAGAAATCCCCTGTTCTCTTTCATGACAGTGTATTGGCAACAGCACTTGTACTGGCTTGGTTTTAAGATTTAAAACCTCTCTATCACGATTATAACGGATTTCAAGGTTTTCGTGCGCAAAGGATTGTGGGTAAATGTACAAGCCGCCAGATTTTCGAAAAATATAATGACTATAGAGTTCCGTTCACGCCGAACGAAAAATGATTTGATTTACTTTCTGACGTTCGCGTTGTCTTTAAAACGTACAATTTGGGGTTTTCACGTTGTGTTTTTGCAGAGAACGGTTAAAATGTAGGCGACTGCGTGTATTTTCACGTGCAGTTATTGTATTTTGTAATTAAGGTCCCTAATCGCGCGATGTTCGGCTTACGCCGCACTTTTACGGCCACCTCTTTCTGCATTTCCTGGATTCGCCCCTGGTATGGATCCGCCCCTGGTATTCGTCCCATTTCCTGGATCCGCCCCTTTATGTATATACAAAAAGCAATGTAATACTTACAATTGTTCATGACTTTTTACCTTTAGCATGATGAACCATGAAAATATTTTATAAATCTTAATCTACTATTTCAAATACAAAGCACCAAAAATAGGCTTTTGGAGCTTAGATCCACTTAAAAGAAGTTGTTCTGGATCTTGGGCAACAAGACGGTGGTGGGAACAGAAGCCCTTTTGTTGAAATGATCCAAGACCTTTTTGGTTTGAATAAAACCGCACCATTTAAAAAAATCGATATTACTATAATTATGCCGCTGTCGATGATGAAATGTCAATCAGTCTATATCAGCTTCGTTAATACTCTCGTTATTACTCAGTAAAAGGTTATTACTCAGTAGAGGACTGCCCCCTCCCCCCTCCCTACCCCACTGTTATGCAATACTGACCAGGAGCGGCGTTGATTCAAACACTGCTCTTCTCTTGAAATTTAATGGTTGTGCGAAAATTGAAATCTAGACCAAGATTCCCTGATTGCTCCAATCGGTTCAACGAATTCAGTTCGCCATCTGAATTAACTGTCGCTGCACATGAGTGAAGCAATAGTTCATGAATGAAAAACAAAGGAAATCAATATATATAATGAATAACTTGTAAATCTGATACAGATTCGTCGTTTTACATCGGTAAAATTTTGCTTCGGTTTTCTCGGCCGAAATAGGTCGTATCGCCAAAATAACTGTAAACAACACTTTATACATCTAGACGTTTGATAAGTCGTGTCCGTGCTTTCTCGGAATACACTCGCCCTCGGCTCGAGTTTACCGATAGAACTCGGCCACTCATTCTATATCTAAAGCCTTGGAGTGGATTTCACAGGATTTTCGTAAAACATGTGGACATTAAACATACAAATTTCCAGCCCTGCAATGCCATTGGTTGGGAGATCATATCACCGTAATACATTTGTCCTTCCATCCAATCAGACAGGAAGTTTTTTTATTTGTAAACATGTAAATTCCCAACAGAAGGTTGAAAACGAATACAGCCATCAGCCAGCATTTGATATGACGACCGTGGCTGACAGGTGTTGGTGTTTATAATATTGCTGTAGCATTGTACGTATAATGCTGTAATACGCATTATTATACGATTTGGCGTTTTCGAGTGCAAATACGGGCTAAAACGAGTGCAAATATGAGACGGTATTACACGGGTCACAAACCGGTTTGCACAGGTTTATTCAACACTTAAAAGGTTTTGTAAGCGCGCGAGCCAATCGAAATGGGGCTGTTTGAGTAACAGCCAATCAGCTTTTAGCGCGCGAAAAAAACTTTTCAGTGCGCGCCCGCCCCCGACATTGGGCTGAGAGATTTCTTCTCTCGAGATTTCTTCTCTCAAGATTTTCTTCAAACAGAGCAGTAAGGTAAGCGAAAACAAACATGTTTTGTTCGTGTTAGCTGTCGTATAATAAACAATTTATTACACGAAGAGTTGTGTAATACGGCTGGGAATTTTTACTCGTCAATTTTATAATATTATTTGATACAAGTGCAAACGGTATATTTAGTTAAGTCAGGCTATTTTACAAATAATGAATCTTTGGTATATTAAAACAAAGTTTAAAGTTGGTTGTTCTCTTGTTCTGTTCTGTTATTTAAGGGAGAGGGGTCAGTGAAGACAAAGGCGGTAACTCGGAGCTTTTAAAGACTATGATAAAGGAGGGGCTGAATGGGGGGGGGGGGGGGGGTACCAATATCAGTTAACAGCTAAAAAAAGGTAAAATTCTCAGTTAACAGTAATATTTTTGGCCATTTCTCAGTTATCAGTTAACCCCATTCAGCCCCTCATAAAGGGTTAGGTTAATTGGCTACAAACAGTTAAAGGGGCTATGTCATAGTGTTGTGCATGTATTGAGTCAATGTTCGATTGGTGGCTGTTAATTGGCTACAAACAGTTAAAGGGGCTATGTCATGGCGTTGTACATGTATTGAGTCAATGTTCGATTGGTGACTGTTAATTGGCTACAAACAGTTAAAGGGGTGACTCCATACATGTACAACACCATGACATAAATGTTCTATTGGTGGCTGTTAATTAGCTACAAACAAAAGGGACTATGTCATAGTGTTGTGCATGTATTGAGTCAATGTTAGATTGGTGGCTGTTAATTGGCTACAAACAGTTACACTCTTCTCCCTCAATGCTTGATTAAAATAATGCGCAATAATTTTCTTGAAGACTATGTCCGGCCTCTTGTGCAATTGCAACCCACCAACTGGCGGAAAACTAAATAAATCTAAAAATAACCCAACTTGTGAAAAAGCAGTGATACCTACATCGGGAGATATGGACGCTCCTGGTTAAGAGCTCGTGATATTCGATATTATTAGAAAGTTACCTTCTTCTATGAGAGATAATGTTAGCGTAAAAATGAACATTACATTCATACTCAGTGGAGAAAATTTATATTTGGACTGAATGCAGTCGTGTCGTCCATAATTTTTGTTGTAAAATATGACACGTATAAGGCATCGTCAAATGGCTATTAGCAGACGTTTAGGTGGAATATTTAAAACAGATTTTGGTTTAATTTCTACATGATTCGCTTTACTGCATAAACTAGTAAGTATCAAACTAGACATATCCTTCTCTTGAAAATATGTTTACTATTTCATTTACATATTTACACGTAGAATAATTTATGATTCCATTCCTAAACCGGACAGTTTCTTGATTGCAGCTAAAATAAAAATGACTATACTACTTACACGTAGGGCGCATTCTTTCGGGACATATTCCGCGTATCCCGAAAAGGAACTAAACTGATAGAGGAAATCGCATGAACGCGAGTTCTATATACCGGTGGGGAGGGGGGGGAACTCCGGTACCAAAATGACGGGGTGCTCGGCGGACATTTTGAATATGACCCCCCTAAATTAAAAGTACGCATAAATTAAAGGAGGTTTAAAAAACATAACGAGTTTGATCACTTAAGGTTACCGGATACCTTCAGGGTGCGTTTCCAGTCTAAATTATGTAGCGCCTCGAGGAAACATCGTAGATAAATCATCCATGTATCATTTTAAAGCTTATAAAATTGGCTACAAGAATACATAAAAAGTTTTGAGTTCTTTGAAAATCTCGAATTTTCCGCCATCCCGTTTCTCCGATCTAGTGAGATGGCTTTCAGAAGTTCCGACTCCGAAAATATTTTAAAGTTTAAAAATCTGTTTGCTTTGTCGCATTTCAGAGGAATCGTATTACAAAACCGTGTCGGGGAATTTCAAAATTCGATTTAGTTCAAAAGTTATCATGCTTTCCGTGAAAAGGCGAAAAATAATCCGAGTAGATATGCGGGAAACGTCGTCAAGAGCTCTCTTTTAAGAATTTCCCAATTCCCCGACACGGTTTTGCAGCTGAGATATCAATTGACATTTTGTGAAAAGTTTGCACAAATCGAATAAATTCCTCTTGAGTGGGAGCTTTTTTAAAACTCTATTTTGATTGAAAATCGAAAGCGAGAAAATAGCACTTCAAAAAATATACCCGTCTGTCGTGCGTGAATCTGAAGCCCCGCCTCTCCAACAATTAGCAAGCTCTTGGCCAATCATTTCTCATCACAGTTCAACTATCTGTCAAGATTTCCCGCCAATGTTGATTTCCGATCAAAGCAACGCGCCGATGTTTGTTCTTTTTTGTGTGACTTGAAAAATGGTAGCGGTAAGAGTCAGCTGGTTTCCCAGGCTAGAAAAAATGGGAAAGACGAAAAGACCTCGAGGGACAAAGCCAAGGTGAACACCTATATAGACGCCTTGAATGCCAGCATAGTTAGTAGAGGAGACAGCGATTCGCAGGCGTCTGAAACACCACGTCTGAAACAGCACGGCAATAGCGAGATCGTGGTTCAACCGATTCAGGGTCACCGCCAAACTACGTTTCCAACTAAGCTTTCTTGGAAACAAATATTCTCTCGGCTGGCTCTTATCAATTCTACTTTATGTTCAGATGTGGACCAATCGGCACTGTCTGAAAGTGAAAATACGAACGCTTGTCGGGTTTTGCGAGGACTCTTATTTGGCTTTGTAATTGTAGTCGTATGCATTGTTTGGCCTCGTTTTGCTTTTCTTTCTTCTTTGTTTTTCAAGCTAAGGGTTTAGGGTTAGGGCATCCTGCTTGCTTTTTGTAAGATATAAGGCCAACATCCGATGGAATTGTGGAATCGTGTGTGGAAAAACTTTTCTCAATAAACGTAAACATTGGTATATGAAATGATTTCCCACACCGTCGCTACGGGCGAGTGAGCACTTGTCATATGTTTATTGATCTGCTGTCAATCAAAAAGAACCTTTTACTTCCGGTTAAGAACTTCCTTTTGGTATTTCTCCGTCAATATAAAAAATTTTTGAACGGAGTTTTTGGTATATGAGACACTACTACTAAAACTACAGTTCTGTGTGAAAAACATTTTTTCCCATCTTTTTCGTTTTGAAGGTATCCGGTAACCTTAAAGGTACGCATAAATTAAAAATACAAAGTGATTACTTACGTGAACCTTAAATTCTAATTCTGAACCCATAGAAGGTACGACTCGGGTTGCGTAACTAACTAAAAGGTACGGTTACGAGAATTTTGACCCCTAAAAGGAGCGCCGAGCACCCCCGACAGTTCAATATAGGGAGTACTCCCACCCCCTGGGGGGAGCTATATATACGTGATTTATGGGCACCGAGTGATATTTTGACAGTTCTGATAATTGCACAAGCCTTTGGGCGATTGTAATTTGCCAACTTTCAACTAAAATATTCGCGCTCAGTGCCCATAAATCAAGTATAGCACGAGCAGTTCATTGGATTTTTTGTTTATAATATACTGAGAAAACATTTGCTGAGAGCGTGCGACTGTGCACTCAATATAACCTTTAGATGCACTCGTCATTGACCAATCGGAATACAGATATTTTGTTAAGTATATTATAAACCAATCTTATTTACATTATTTAATTAACAAACAAAATCATTTCTACAGGACGTATTAAAAGTAGCGACTACTTTCCACATTTCGAAAGAGGGACGTGTGCAGGATTTGGGAAGTATAATATTCTAATTTCGGAATGGCTGGAATAAATAGGGCATAAGTGCCAATAAAATTCGCCCGTTGTCTCGTATAAAACTATAATTATCCCTCACATTTACGTCGTCGGACTCGCCTCTAAAATCGTTAGTTTGTGGATTTCGTTTCAAACAACAAGGAAAACTCAAAATATTAACCTCTGTTATCATAAAAATATATTTCCAAAATTTGCAAACATCTTTTACTGTGATATGCCGTAAATCAAATTTAACAGCAAAATACTATAAATGCCAATGTTATTTTTTCAGTCAATAAAACATAAGAAACTGCCAGGACGTCCCCTTGCCCTTACTATATTATTTAATTCGCAGATGATTTGCTGTTAAATTCGGCTAAAGTCGATGTATCTTTTAAGAGGGTCGTACAGGGGTATTCTCGTGATGCGTGTTAGCTGATTTTATTTCCCGAGAAACGTGAATTTAATAAATTATTCTTCGTGATCCGTGACCCAAATGTTTCGCGTGACCCGTGAAGAACTTGAATTAATAACCGATATTCGTGATTTCACCACTTATTCCACGTGATTTTGAGACCTCCGGAAGATTTATGAAGACTATGAAAACATCAAAACATCGATGCGCGCCTTACGCGAGCCCCGTACAGTTCTCGTAAGGCCGCATCGGCAGCTACCAAATAACGGAGAGCTTTTCTCGGTGATCCTCGGTTAATCTTCGTAGATGTCGTAAAGTAATCGATTGTGATTCACGTGCTTCGCATGCGTATCATGTGTTTCCAAGAGACGGTGTCTACATTTGAGTAAAGAGTCTCCGCACCGTCGATCGTGTGGAGCATTTAGTTCTTCCGGACAGCTACAAGATCAATGACACCAACAAGGTAGGGCTGTATCCACATCCATCCCGTCGCAATTTTAACCGGCGAGCACGGAAAACTTCTTGTTCTGGACTATGCTCCATTGAAGAACCTCACTAGGCTTCTAGAAGTTAGGCTTCGTGTCCCGGCAGACGTCACGGTTGTTGGAGAATGCCATGGCGGAGCTAAATCGCTCGCTTACTGCGTGGAATAGCTTATGTAAGCTGTCCATCAGGAATGCAACTATTCCTCTTGACAAAGAAGCCAGAAATACAGCTAAAAAATCTTTGAAAAGTAGAGCTCATTTCTGAGTTGCAGAGGAGAGATCTTGACACGCGCGGAACAGTTCTGGTGCTCCAAGAACGACTGTCTAGGCATCTAAAGAATGTAGAAAGAACATATGCAGAAACCAAAAGTGACCTGACTAAAGTCCAACTTTCTTGAAAGTTCGAGCCTCCCAGCCGTTGCTAAGGCAAGCGATAGTATCATCCTTTGTGCCAGAGATGTGGACAAGGTAATCTATTCCATCACATTAGAGAGAGATGGAGTGGCAGTTAAAGGCAATGTTACTGTTTTAGCAAAATACCCAGTCTCTTGCACAGAAGTAGTGTCCATGTTGCCGTAACATCCTTTATCTGTCTCACAAGGGCAACCCAGGCAGAATCATAGCTATTGCAATGTCAAAACTCGAGGAAACTACTCATGTATACTACGAAACGGAACTGTCGAATGTAGTGAAAGCGCACACGTGGTATAGTTTATAGTTTATGTAGACATCGGAAGCCTGCAAATAAAGACGAAGATCTGAGGTGAGGAGACCGTAGTTATTGCTGACACAGGAAAGGAAGGAAATTCAAATGGAAAGGGAGACCAAGCATCATTTGCGCAGCCTATGGGCATATGTGTTGAGCTCGATAAGAACATATTCATTACCGATGCTCAAACTGGCTCTGTCAAGCTAATTACCTCAATAAAAGGCATTGTAAAAAATCTAGGTCATCTTGGACTCCTGTATAAAGCCTGTACGACAGAGAAGTGCGAGGCAAGAGACCACCATGTTCAAGGCCGGAACATTGCCATTAAACATGTCCAGTCAGACTATCCGAAAGATAAAGTCTCATTCAACCCTAACACAGTCGAAAATCAGCCTGTTACTTCTGCTACGACTGCTACGCCTTCTATGTCACACGAGGCCATTGAAGAGGGTCAAGCAGAAGAGGAAGCCGAGGTAGAAGACGAGGAAGAGTACGACACTGATTCAGATTCTGACCATTCTACGGCGGACAGTGACGAGGAAGATACATTGGACAATTTGACGTTTCTTCGGACCGTCACAACATGTAGTGGACGAATGGTTAGAGTCGTCTATCGAGAATGATAAAGGTATGCAATTTGCAATATGTAGCCTTTCTTTTGCCTTTCTCGATTTTTCTTTCTTCAGACACTCCTTCTTTGACACTTTTCTCTGCGTAAGAGCAGGATAAAAGAGTACGTTACTTGCTTATTTTCGTGATTCGGGAAAATGAAATTTTGATATCCGTGATGCGTGATTCGTTATTTTTCCGCCCGTGAACCGTGTCAAAGACCCCCTTGTACGATCCTCTTTTAAATACAGTCTATTTTTTCCTTTTAACATTTGAAAAACAAAAGCAATCATAAACCTTAATTAGCACGTAAGGACACAGCGGCACAAAAAGTTTACGCATGAGTGTGTGTATATTATGTATATACGTTCTGTTAAATTTTTAAACCATCTATGTACAATAGCTTAGCTATTCTTAACACATAGGAATTTACACTTAGCCTGTGCCACATAAGGTACCTTGCAACTTGAGATTGTGTTTTTAGTTTTTTTATCAACTGAAGAAGGCCGAAACGTTTTGATTAATTTTTTATCAACGGTCATGAGTTGCTCCTGTTCAAGTTTTTCATACACAGATTTAAATATATATAACTTTTCGTTGTATAAAAGCATTTTCAATATTTTTAATAAATTTAGGGTTTCCTTGCATAATATAGCCCAAACTTCCTTTAGAGAAACCAACTAGCGTTCTAACGCAAATCCTGCAATACGATTGTCTAAGCTATTCACTATCTATTCTGTGATAGCTATAGAGCTAGAGCGAGTTTTCAAAAACAAATGCCAAAATAATACAGTCTTTTTGTTTCAGTTTAGTGAAGATTGAACAACTAGATGGTTTCTACTAAAATAGTTACACTACTCGCTCTCAGTTTCTATGCGGCTGAGTGATCGTTCGCTCAGAGCTATGCTCTTCGTCGACTATCAGCCGTTATATTCACCACGCTCATTGGTCAAAAGCGATCACGTGACGTGATAGTTGTCCACTAAATGCCCGCTGAGAGCGGAAGACAATTTTGTGATGAACAATAACGACAAATAGAGTGTGTTTTGTCTCGGAACTATCGGCTGATAGTTTCCCTTGGAAATTTGATGTTCTTAAAACTAGCATATAAATCAAATTCTGCAGGCAAACTATCAGCGATAGTTCATCGACGGACACACTCTGTTGGTATAATAGAAACTTCGAAATCGTAGTCCAATTTTTAAATGTCAGTTACAACAGGTTCTTTTAAATATTCCTCAGGAATGAACCCTGATCTTCTTCTATATGGTGAATATGCCCATATCCACCCCGGCACAATCTGGTCCTTTAAATTAGCGTACACATATTCCCCTGCATGCACGCTCAGGTCGTCGAAGGCTGTGCCTTCATACTCGTACAATGAGATGAGTTTAGCACCTTTCAGTTCGTACTTCTTGTCGCTAGAGTCAGAAGAGGTCACGTCTGTACAGGACGACTCTCTGGATTTCTTGTCCACTGAGCTGGAACTGGTCGCCGTCACATCAGACGCGTTCATGTCACCGTTGATGTATGGGGAAGTAGGCGTGGTGTCTTTAGCTAGCTTCTTGCGACAGCCTTAAAATATAACACGTGAGGAGCAAATCGTTAGTGAAATGCCCGAGGGGGGAGGAATTGTACGATAAACGGATAAGGCCATACGGGGTCCAGAATCGGACTCGGTTTTATTATACGAGAAAAAAATTCCAAGTTATTGTAAAACCGAACCCGGATTTTCATCCTGTTTGATTACACTGAATTGTCTATAAAGCGCAGTCATTATATCTTCACAACTTGTAAACCCTGATGAAGGTTGGCCGTGCCAGCCGAAATATTGGTCAATTATAATCATTCCAAACCGTACAAATCAGCCTTGCATCATTCTATTATATCCACTAAATAGTGCTAAATAGCATTAATATTTTCTATTGATTAATTTGTGCTATTTAGCGTTATTTATAAAGAAATGCTTCACGGATATAATGACTGCTCTATAAGCCGGAATTCCACATATTTTACGAAAATCCAGCACTTACCGAAAATCGAAATTATATAGGTTCAAACCGCCGCATATATATATTACACAGGGAGCCCATAATGGTAATGGCTCCTGGTTACCCCCCCCCCCCCCCCCCCAAAAAAAAAAAAAAACAGGGGAATGAAATACTGTTTTAGGGGAATGAATGCAAATCGTGTAATGATATTACTTGTTATATGCTCAAGTCTCAATTAGTTTCTGATTGTTGAAAGGTTCGTGGTGTAATTCACTAGCGTAAGCTCTGGCGTCACAACACGTCCCATCTCAACTGTGTTTCTCCTGATTTTTGTTGTTGTTGTTGCTATTATTTTGTCTTTTCTGTTGACAGTGATCATAATGAAAGTGCTTAGCCTGACCATTATTCCTTGGCTTTCAGTCAGTATTTTAAACAATTTATGTATTTTTCTTAATTTAATCCATTTTCACTGTCATAATTACAAATAATATAAAAATGTACAAAACATGGAGATTCATGATATATTAATTTAATTTACGATAAATAAACAAAAGATGCATACTATACAGATGTAAGCCTGCGTTATACTATTGTTTTATTATTCTACCCATCATGTAACGCAGGTGTAGCGCGGGGTATTTAAGAGGCAGAACGAGTGCTCCGAGTGGAGGTTACTCAAAGTTAGTAGGACTGTTAAGAAGAGAGATAACGCCGCCAAGCCCAAACCACCGTGTAATGTCCACGAAGGTGAGCCTTGTACAGTTAGTGAACAAAGGAATCGGCTGCACAGATAATGATGATGCTAAGATGATTGCGCTGTCGATAATGATACTCGGTAACAAGAGACCATCACCAGGTGGTGTTAATGCGGATCGTTTGGGCTGTTTCATGCTAACAATTGTTTTTTTAGTCAGCACGCACAGGGTGCGTTTTTTTATATGGGGGGGGGGGGGGGGTGAGGGGGGAGGGTAAGAGACATACTGGCCCATATTCCGGATATTCCGTACTAAGAAATAAACCTAAAAACAATGCTTTTGACATATCATCAAACACCAAATATAATTCCTAAAGAAATCTTTCTACATTTCGGATGAAGGTTATGTGCAGCCGGTATTTCGAAGTATCATGAACTTAGAACTAGCCCCCAAAACGCGCTCACGCGTGTTACACTGAATCACTACGTCGTAAACTGGCTTTTTGAGAGACTTTACAGTGCGCGCGACTACTATAATAATAATAATGGTTTATTAACAGTACTTCCACTGGGTGGCTCTTCGCCTGTTAATCTAAATAATGTAAAATAAAAAATGTTGATAAAATACTGTAACCTGGCCACTTAGACAACGAGAGCCAATCACATAGCCGAACGAAAACAAAGCATTTCAACGACGACCAATCACATCGCACATAGAAATCAAAGCATTTCAACGAGAACCAATCACATCGCAGAACGATAACAAAGCATTTCAACGAGAACCAATCACATTGTAGAACGAAAACAAAGCATTCCAACTTACGGTTATTTGAGCCAATCAGTGTCGAGTACAAGCAAGAGAGGATAACTAGTTATCCTCTCTTGGTACAAGATAATAGCATTTCAACTTGTTCTAGATTCCGGTAAAAGGCGAATTTGTCGACTAGTTCTGAAGTCATAGTCTTTCGAATGAAGTTTTAAAATCGCCTGGATGTGCTAGGATTGATACTTTGGAATGTTTTATTTTCGTTTGGCAATGTGTTTAGTTCTCGTTGTCTAGGTCAGTAGTCCCGGTTATACAGTAGTCGAACTGTAAACAAATTCATAACATCCAGAACTAGGGTATTTTAGAATACCGAAAGCTTTAGCAGCATTCTTACAAGTGAGGTCGTATTATGGTTAATGAAATGAAAATTAATGCATTTTTCTACTTTGTAATCCGAGTTTTCGGGCTACGTCATCTTTTGTGAAGATTCAATTATCTTCATAATACAAAACGGATGCAACAGTGTAAATGTAGCCTGCGTGCAGACGTTCTCTCTCCCTGCAAGCTATGTAAATGTTTCATAAAATTAAAATATGAATCAGAGAATGAGCTAAATAATCTACCCAAAAAGAGATGTGCTAGAGACTATGAGGATTAAAAACAACTGACAGAAAGGTATAGAAAAAACAACAACCATTACGATCCTGTCAACAGTGTTCTCAACACATTCAGAACATGAAGTACATTGTACGCCCTCGCAACTTCTATTAACCTTGGTTGTCTCTCCCGACGAATAACGTATCCATAGATAGTACAGTAGGAGTCCAAAAAGGGCAAATATTCCACATGTTGAAACACTAGATGCGCATTAGAGGGGAATTGTGTTTAAGCAGACGGATTAACGGAATAGCATCGAAGGATTTTATGTCGAAGTTCAAAAATTGTTTGTATGGCATTTCCGTCATGTGTTTTGCACTGAGACTGGCATGTAAAAAAAATTTGATAAGCAGCTATTATTTTTGATTTAAAGAATCTCCGACTCCGCGATCATAACCAGAGATGTGAACTGTCTTTACTACAGATATCAAGAGGTTATAACTTGTTAAGCCATAACCTTACTGAGCCGAGCTAACAGAAGGCTTTGCTCGTGGGGTATGGAAGACGTTTCTTCCAAGAACCTTTTTGGACATTCGCGCTAGCTAGTTTCAAACCTAGAACGTTATAAGGACCACGTCAACTACGAGTGAGTTTGTACAATGTACATTCGTCATTGACGCAATATACGATAGTTAAGCCTTTCCGGAAAATCAGTAAAAAGCGTGATATTTTATAAAAAGCACTCATTTAAAATCACCGGTGAATCAAACATGGTCTAAAATTAGAGCCAGCCTTAAAGTTAGGTATGCATATCGAAATAGGAAATTTATCATACACGTGTAGTGCTTTAGACTAGCAAAACGTATATGCTGGGTCTGATAGAAGCACGTGTTCCCCCTTCCTTATCATTGTTTATGTATATGTACTGTTCTGATTTACAACACCTTTTGGAAATTAGCCATTACCTTCGCAAGCATGCGAGATGACAAAACTTCTCGGTATGAATCCTTCCTCGCCATCCTCAGTAGCGATCCAAAGCCAGTCCGGGTCCTGATCATTCAATAACATCACAAATTCACCTCTTGCGACACTCACATCATTCTCATAACGAGCTTTGAAGTCATAAAGAACTGTAAGTTTTGGACCGTACGGTCGTTTGGGAAAATACGTTGTCGATGTGTCAGTTTTTGATCTGCGCTTGTGCTTGTCTCTTTTACCGACTCGTTCTAATTTTCTTCTTTCAGCAGCTTTTTCAAGTTCATCGCTACCTTCAAAGCTATCTTCATAACCCGAAGTGCTTGACTTTGAGTCTGTAGATGCGTTGAGAGTCGAACAGTAAGCGTAAGGGACAAATCCTTCATTCCCAGACGAATCGACCACGTAGAGCCAGTCGTGGTGTTGGTACAACACTTTAACAAATTGCCCTTTACGGATACCTAATTCCTCCTGGTCTGTTGAACTGAAATCGTGAATAATCTTCACTCGGAGATTCGCCGGTCTCGCTAAAGTTGCAGCTTTGATTTTTCGTTCAACTAAAGTCTCATGTTTGATACCGGTACCTCCTTCGTTGATACGAACTGTCCTTTGTTCTGGTTTATGAGTAGAGCTATTAGAACTGCTCGGGCTTTTCAAGGCGGATTTATGTTCCAGTGCGTTTGTATTGTCTGTTTTTCCATTGGCTTTGTAAGAGTCCGGAAGAGGGGTTTTCCCGTGAAGAACTTGCAAAGACAAACGGAAAATAACTTAGTTTTAAAAGAAGTGAGTCGAAGAAAGTCCGAGCAGATAAGAGCAAGATTGAGAACATAAAAAGGTTGCAAAGCGTGTTAAAGTGACGTAGGAGGAATTTCGATTAAACCAATTCCAATCTCACCTTTCTTTTTAATGTTTAGCTGCGACGGGCATAGAAAAGCCATGTCTTGCTTCAACCTTCATCTTTTTTGTTCAACACACGTTGAGAATTCATTTTACTCCCAGCGAATATAGATAATGTTTGTTTTTATTTTGACCAAACAAACAAGAAAGTGCTGGATGTTCGTGAACATTTGCATGTCCTGCGTCATCTTCGAGCCTTTCGAATATGAATACAACAGCTAAGTACTGTTTACATTGTGATGACTTTCTGACAAAATTGGCCAATCAGAGATTAGCTTGACGATATTAAAATCGCCGTTCGACTCTTAATGTGTACACAGTGAACAATACCTGATAACAAGAGATAAAGTGTAATTAATTGCTTTCAGAATCATCTTTTTCATCTTCAAAAAGTGATGAAAAAGAAAATTGAATTCCACTTTAAAAGCTATTAAGATCTGTTATCTTTATGACATTTTGTGATAAATTGTCTCTTCAACATCCTTCCCCACGTGTGAAGTGATTCACCAGTTATCAAAGCTATTCAGTTCCTTAGCATAATTGACACCATCTTCTCAGAGAACTTACATATCTATTGTTTGCCCGTAGAATTTCGCGTCTATGTGTTAAGATAATAAGCAATGGATTCCCTTTGTTGCCGACATGTGTAACGCGTCGGGTTATGACATTTGATCTTTATTGCCGCTAAAGATAGTTGCCTTATGCCTCCCGGAATAGTCGGCAATTGAAAATTAGCAAGGACAAGCCCAGCCGGCTACTATACCTTACGGTCAACGGTAATACATTTTGTTTTTCCTTTTCCTGAACTTCTTCGCCGACGCTGACCTACATTATTTTCTTATAAACTGAACTAGCCATCTATTGCCAAAAGAATTGCTGACTATAATTTTATTCGCGATTGGCCTTCGGCGCCTCGCAAAATTCCGCGGCAAAACGTTGTGCTCCGCTGGCCGACAGAACGAAGGCTCTGGTTTCAAATACAAACAAGAGCCCATCTGGGCTTTCACTCGGGCCACATTAGGTTGAAGATGAAATACACTTTCATTTGAAATCCTCTTAATCCTCTAATATTAACCAAAGGGAAGAATTATTAGCTGAATTTAGCAGTCTTTAGGAGTGGCCGGTAGCGCGGTGACTTTCATTCTCTGCTCCCCTCGTATATATGTAATTTAATAGTTTTGTTTTTCTCGTATGTTGACCTTTTAATTTAAACACTACTTATTCGTTTAACACACTGCATTTGAGCAGGCATATATTCATTGTTTTGAACCCGAGAATTAACCGTACTACCGTACTTCATGGTCCCTTTCTTTAGTAGTGGGTTGTCGGTCAGGTGATTGTAAACTCTCGTCATGTAGCACAGCAAATGTATTCTGATGAATAGGGATCGGGTTGTCATGTAAGAAAGATGGCTCTTGAACAAACTGATAAGCTTCAGTAGGTTGGGTAGTCTCGGAATACTGGAGACCTTGGTCTTTCATTGTCTTGTTTTTTTGTATTCTTGATTATTTTTTTTAAGTTTGAAAGTCGGATCTCAGCTTTATATATCCGCTTTCAACTCGCCATTTTCAACTTCTAGGTCAATAATATATTCGAGATGACAGCATCTTGATTTCGGTCTTGTATATATTATCTTGCTGCACTAATTTGTCTTCCAAATAACTGAGTTTGGTTTCTTGATTCGTGTTTTGATGTGACGAGAGTAATAATTCATTACGCATATCAGTTAGGTCAGCCTCCATGTTACAAATCAAGGTCGTTAAAGCAGCGAGAGAGTTCTTATTGCGGGCTAAAAAAAATGTTTATCCTCGTGAAGAATCTAAAGAATTCCGTCTCTTCCGGTTTGAATTTGACTCATGTGTATGTTGCTTTTGGAGTTTCAAGGATATGTTGATCCAAAACTACAGGCTCTTGGGGTTTTTCATTGACTTGTGAACTTGCAGGCTCTGTAATTTGTTTTGTTTTCTTAGTATAACATAAAGTGTTGAACATGTTCATGTTATCAAGCATGTCGCGCGTGACCTCTGTTTCTTCGTTCATCAAGTTCTCTACTTTCATCTGTAATCTGGGAAACTCTATCTTTGCCCATGCCTTGGCACATAACTATTCCAGACCTGTTGTTAAGTAGACGTGGATGATTATAAGTAAAATCCTTCGACAGCTTGTACCGTTTCCGCTAGGTCAATATCCTCGCTGGAACGAAATAACTTGATCTCGATACTCTCTGATCCAACTTACGGTAAATTTAAATCTCTGACAGTTTTTAAGAGACTCATAATATTGGTCTTGAAGTGCCTTCATCCAAAATAAGATGTTCTCCTCGGATGTTTTAAATGCAGCACAGCGAGCCGATGGCTTATAGATTCCAATATCTATTTCTTCGAATTTTAGCTTTCCGGATCCTGGCCGCACACTGGCTTCAGGTCGTCGTACGTGTCGTATAATAAAATCACTGGCCATCTGGGTAAAAAACGCGGTCCTTCGGCTCCGACAATAGCGCCAGTTGAATTATCCTGAGCCTGTTGGAAGGCTTTCGCACGAGTGAATTAAATAAAACATTAAACTGGCTTACATTTGAGTGATGAGACTCCAAATTAGAGAGAAAGTTCCTCGCGGGTCCTCCGCCATCTTGCTTTACTGTATTAAATTATGTAAATAAATTAACCTGGCGAATGTTGCGTGATCAGCACAGTGCAATCTGATTGGTGTGAATTTGACCTTTAACGCATGCGCAGAAATTTTGCGACACCCAACAAAAAAAACGACTTGCATTTTAAGACTCGGTGCTGCCACAGGCAGCCCGAGTAATTACCGAGAGCTTAAAGGCCCGGGTCTCTCGCCTAGCATGCTTTGCGCGCCTCTTGAGTTTCGCGTAGTTGAAAACCCCCGAGTTTTGGGAGGGAGATATTCGTCTTCGTGGATCTTGTTCCATCCTTCGTTAGAGAGCATCTTGATTATTCCAAACTGCCTTTGAATTGAGTTTGACTATTCATCTCGATCTGCATTGGGTTATTTTTGTTTTTTTCGTAAGCCATTTTGGTTTATTTTAGCTTTGGTTAGAGGCAAAATGGCGGAGTCGCAGCAGTGTCGCGGTGGAACGCTGCGTTTCCCTGGCTGTGTCAGATAAATAAGACTTCGCTCGTCCGTATTTGGTATAGCAGCCCCTGGGGTACGCAGAGAAAACCAACAGTCTTTTCACAGTTTCTACTCCATCAATTTCCCGGGAAGTCTTTCAGCAGTGCAGGGTAAGTTGAAGAGAAATTATTCGAAATTTTCTACAGAACCTCTGTATTACTTCGCAATCTTTTTTCATTTGCTTTAGTATATAGAGATAACCAAGCACAACTTCAAGATTCTACAGCAGTTGATGTGGGTTTTTGAAAAAAATATTAATAACCGCTTCCTAATAAATAACAAATATGGGTCCTTCCAAAAAATATACAGAGCAAAGTTGGATGATAGAGGAAATATAAAATACCAAACTAGTCCAAAGCTGCTTAGACATTGCAGACCTTGGTCCAAACAGAAGTTTTGAAATCATTTTATATTTTTATAGTCTTAGGGAATTCAGTAAACCTTTTTATAGCTTCTACTGAGAAACTTGAATGTATACAATAATAGTATTTTCTCTTTTCATCAAAAGGTACTCATACTTTATCATGAGAATCAGTGTGACCTTGCTGCAATAGACCATAACATGCACCTCTTCAGAACAGCAAAGATGTAATTTCTTGTAGGAGTGATAGAGATGCCTTTGACCCCAAGCAGATTTCACCTACTATTGGTATGACAGAGCCACCTCCCACACCAGAGCTGCGTAGTGCACTGGTCTTGCTTTGCCATGAAGAAAACAACTAGGTCATCATCTACTGTTTTTAATAATAATGATGATATCACCTGGTTTATTTACCATTTTTATAGCAATCAAAGCTATTACAAAGGATTCAGCAGAATAGCAAAATGTTGAAAAAAATGTTGGGAAAAAAAACAATAGAACTCCTGATGAGTTATGCTGAATATTTAGATTGGATATTTCGAAAAGTTACATGTACCTGGTTTGAGAATTTATTAGAGGCATTCCAACATCACTGTGAAATAATATAACTGAAATCCAACTATTTAAATTATGTCAACAAATTTAGTGAAACTGAGTTTCCAACGGTTACAATAGGATTTTTTGTGTTACCATATAAATTATGACTAAAGTAACAATAGTCAAATAGTTAGATATTTCAGTTGTTGGAGCACCACTAATTCCTATACCAGATTCTTTGAATTTTATTATCCCTAGTTTAATATTCATTTCTATATATTGTTGTTCATGTGCTTGAACACAGTAGAGTGATTTCACAAAACCTGTGAAACAATCTCTACCAGTTAATATCTACATGTACTAGTCAAATGGACACACAAGAATCAGGAGTTCATAGCAGTTATTATGCTGATACATGTATCTATTTAACTGGTTTTGTGAAATCACTCTACACGGTGGGTACATAAGACATGAAATCGGAAGGGGCTTAATAACTTTATATTTTTTTATCCAATTAGCTTGAAATTTTGTGCTGTAATATATCTCATTTACAAAATGCTATGTTTTTTATTTTCCTGTTTTAAGGATTTGTGTCTTACATGTACGTGTCCACCATGCTAACAAAATTTAAACCAAGTAAATTAAATGAACCACAACTTTGCTGTACACAAACAAAGCCACTCTATTGTATACAAGTATTATAAAATGATAATGTCCAGTAAAGAATGGTGAAATAAGGAAAATCATTGCTGAAATTATAATATCAAAATGTATGGTCTTTTACATGTAATAGTCAGCAAAAAAACTGGCTATAGCACTCTTAGCTTGACCTAAATCCCATATACCAATTATCTGGTGCTTCATATGCTGCCCTGATCATGCACACTACAGATGCAGGAAGCACTCGCCTATTCGGCCCTCTACCTGACTTCGACAGAACAAACTGTCGATAACCAGCCTTTCGGAAACTCCATGGAGAAATTAAATGCGTCTGCTCGAATGTTGCACCTAGCTTTAATGCACACTTCGGAATGTCTCAATTGAGGCAAATGTTGGAGAATGGCTGGTTATAAGGATATAATGTATCTGACATGCTTGCAACAAACTTTCTCTTCTTCGGTGGGCACTGTCTGCAGACTCCACACTTGCACCATGGCAATCTGGGATGGGGGGTCTTGAGGCTCATCTGGTTCATGTAAGGCTGTGCACATATTTTTTATGAAATCCAAGCTGCCTCTACCCATATCGTAGTCTCGCTTGCAGCCTTTCTTAGTGTCTGGCTTCCTGTCCCCCCTCCTGGGTGTGACAATTTTTTTAGCTGAGAGCTCTGCACAAAATGTTTTTAAACTAATTTTTGTTTTTAGCTGAGAGCTCTGCACAAAAAAAATTAAACTAATTTTTGTTTTATATTTGCAAATTTATACATCTACCAGAGGCTTACCCAGGTTTTTAAAATCTGTAGGCCCACACGATTGTAGCCTGCAGAAAAAGTTGCCTCTGTTCAGGGTCCAAATGCATCTCTGTTGGGGGGCTCTCGTTTGACCCTGGAATTGCCTGCTCCCCTGGGAATTTTTTAGATTTCGCCTCCCATAAATGCCTTCACTTTCAGGTCATGTTTTAAATTGAAAATTGATATGTAATAAGACAATTTGGCTAAACAAATTCAACATACAATGACAGATTGAATAGCCTAATTTGAGATTTGTCCAGTAGCATTCCCTTGTTATTTATACTTTGAATTCAAAACATTCAATACCGGCTGCATCCATTGTTCTCTATAGCAACTCTGCCATCGAAGTCTGCAGTGTGTGTTTTAAAGTTTATTTCCACACTGCTAATGGCGATTACAATTGGAGGTTATGGTAAACATCAATAGGTACAATGAGGATAATTAAAGAAATATAATAAGTTATCCTTTGCAGTGGACAAAGTAGCTGAAGGCTTTTGAGTTGTCCACTGCTTATATGTAAATAACAGATAACTGAGTATAATTGGTATTACTTAACAGAATGGGGCAACACCTAATGTGAGTTTGGAGGTGAGGATGCTAGAGGCACCCAGTAAAAGTTGAAATTGTGCCTGGAAATGCTTCTAAATTATGCCAAGTAGGGTTATGATAAATTCGTGATAAATTTACACTGCCTAAAATCCCCCCCTCTTTGGTGTTGCAATAATATATTGATTTTTTTTTCTGTGCATCAAATGGGGCAGCTAAAATTGGTGTGATGGTTTAGGTAGTTTTTAGAATTCATATAACCAATTTTGACCTTTAAAAAGATAAACCTTTCACATGCTTGTATTAATATATATTTGTCTCAGTTCCCTTGCATGACTTTTTTGGGGCGTCTTGGTGCTTGCAGGAATTTGTTTCAGACTATTTTTCCTTGCTCAATTTTTCTGTCTGGGATTACCACCCCTCCCCGGATTTCCTTATGGTCCACGCCTAATAAGGTACGGTTTATCTGACAACAGTGCTGGATAAAGATTCACAAAAGAAGCAAAGTTCAACACACAAAGCAAGATAGAAAAGTATCAAACGGGGGACAGGAAATAGATCAACTGTATAATAAGGAGACCAAACCACTTTATTTGCGGAACATTCAGACAAAACAATATTAATTTTGGCAGTCCAACAAGCTGCAAGCAACTGTTTTTGTCACTTAAGACAGCAACCAGACTTGAAACGTCGACTTTGGTAATAAATAACTAAAGCAAAACATGACCTGAACTGGTGATAAAAAACATGAATTTCACGTTCGGAGATTATTGTCAAGAGTTCGAACCGTGTCACCCCATCCGCAATTCGCTCGCTTTCATATTTGCCTTTACAAGAACATCTCGCCCTATCCGTCCTCGCTACTATATCCTCGACGATCTCCTGTAACGGTTAAACCAGAGAACGGGGGAACAACCAACGCAATCGCAAAACATATTCAGACAAAATAACTAAACACAAGACGAGTTTGTACAAACCTCCATCTCGTCCATCTCTTTTGTTCTTCCGCTATCAACGACCCATAGCGATTCCTTGGCTCATCATCTTCCACATCTAACATCGAATAGTTTGAATAACTGGTGATTCTGCCATATTCCAAGCCGGAATTCCAAGTCTCTCTGCTTTGTCACTACACTGGAAAACAGCTGAGCTAGCGCGCCACGAGCGACTTCAATCTTAGCGCGCTTGTCACAAAACAACAGCAGCCTCGTTTTGAGGCAACCACGACAATAACAAAGCCGCAAAGCATGCTAGGCGAGAGACCTGGGCCTTTAAACTTTTTTAGTAAATAATTTTAAACTTAGAAAACTCACAGTGAATTACAAATGAAGAAAAATTCAACCTGTTAAAGTCTTAGGCTTACCTTTTAAGTTTTTTTTTTTTTTTTTTTTGGCGAAACATTGCACATTCGTACCAAACATTATAAGAAACAGGGTGGTTGCCTGGGGATGCATCAAGAGGGCATGCGCGTGACGTTCTTAAGCCGCGGTTACACGAGCGATTTTCTTGCCTGTACAGACGACACGACTTTCCGAAATGCTGTCGCGTCCCCAGCTCGGTAAAAATCGCACGTGTAGCCACTCTTGAACAGGCGACGCCGACAGCTGAAAAATTCCCGAAAACTGAAAAATCGAAAGTAATTCAATGAGTTGAATTTTTCGCGACAAAAATGTACGGACTTGTCACACATGTAGCCGCCCTAAACGTCTTTCCCGCTTGCGACAATACGATAGTGTATCTAGCCAATAAGAAGCAGATACGAAATCGAGGCAATGGTCGTACCAAGTCTTCAATGTGTCGCGCGGCCTTCTTGTCAACATTTGTCGCCCGCCTAGCTACCACCGCGCCCTAGGGACGCGACAGTTTTTCAGAAAGTCTCGTCGCTTGGCCAAACCATTAATTCCACCACCCACAATTCCCTGTTTTGCTCTAACGCTCGAAGTGTCAGCTGCTACTCGCTTCCCACGGCGTTAGCATACCTCAATCGACTTTCAGTTGATTATGCCATTGTGTATCTTCCGTCGACGCATATCTACACTATAGCTTTTACAGAAAGTCTTCATCCATCTAATATCTGGCGGAGACGAGTTGCAGCTGACGTTTCGAGCGTTAGCCTTCGTCAGAATGAAGGTCTTTGCTGTAACGTTAAGGGTTATCGCTCAATACGTCAGCTGCAACTCGCTTTCCACGGCGGTTAGCATACTCTCATCAACTGTTAGTCACTGGGAAAGATAGTACTTTTTGTGACAAACAATTCAAGAGATTTCGTTCTCTCTCCAAACGCACGACATGCGCTGAGCGACCTATTTTCATTGTATTGTAATCCCTCGAGACTAATTTGCATATCGACAACAATGCTGCTGGTCCTAGCACTAGGATTATCTTCATTGTATTGTAATCCCTCGAGACTGTTTTGCATATCGACAACAATGCTGCTGGTCCTAGCACTAGGATTATCTTCATTGTATTGTAATCCCTCGAGACTATTTTGCATATCGACAACAATGCTGCTGGTCCTAGCACTTAGGGTCAACTTCCCTTCATGTAAACATGCCCTTGTACGTAGTGGTGAGTACTGAAATCAAACCAGAAATTTTCGAATGGGTCTTTGAATGTTTACCCCAAGGAAATCCAAATTTCATTAGATTTAGGTGGAACCCCTCAGGAATTTCAGCCTTGAATATAGCATTTGGCAGACTATTAATACTGAACAGCATTGAACCCAAAATGCTCCCTTGAGGAACGCCAAGCACGATGGGGTGAGACTGTGATGTTTCTCCGTTAATTGACATACTTTGCCTTCTGTCGATAAGATAAGATCTGAACCATCTCAGTCATATCGATCATCTTCCAGACAGTCCTAAGTGCTCAAGCTTGCCAAGGAGCACTAACTTTGTGATTTATGGAGTCAAACGCCTTAGAAATGTCAACAAATAGTGACTTTGCCTTTATCTATGGACTCCAGGACCCAGTCATTCTTTTTATTTGTTCGTTCGTTCGTGCTTACGTTCGTTCGTGCGTGCGTGCGTGCGTGCGTTCGTACGTGCGTGGGTTCATGCGTTTGTTTGTTTACTTTACGACTATAGTCATGATAGACACACAGAAAACTAAATACAAGACGTTAGGACAACAAAAATAGATTAGCTGAAGGGAAGAACACCAGGACAAGGGTCCCTAAATTCAAATTCGAGACCCGGTAACGGCTTCCTGTATCTTCGACGTAAAATAAACCATTTATTTTATTTATTATATTACGTTCGCCATTAATATTCATTTGTGCAATAGACTGCACAGTACTATGACCACGCCTAAACCTAGCCTGCTTGCAGGCTCTGGTTGATTTGGGGTTCCTGTGGTGGGGGAGAGGAGGGGGAAGGTTGCAAGTCCCAGGGGTCTATAATTTCCGCTTGATCATCTGGTTCGTACTATTTCCAAGCATTCCTCGCCACAGAGCACAGCTTGCTTTGCGACTTTACTTCCTATGGCTGCAAAAACTTATTAAATTTTGACGCTACAGCCTTTGCCGGGCTCTGGTAAAAGGAGTTTTCCGTCTTGCACTTGAAACATCGACCCCACATCTTTATCCGCTTTGCCACGAAGCACGGAGTTTAAAGAGTGACACATTTCCTTGGAATTTAACGATATTTTCCGCCATCGACTGTAGATTTTTCTCTTTCTGTCACAAGCTGGGACAACTGGCCTCGGTTTGATGCCTTGATACATCACACTGTACTGCCCGTGTCAACAAATGGCTGCTGCTACTGGTAACTAGAGGTCCACTCCAGCTGCGACTAGGGATGGTACGCGCCTGGACGTGTAACTCTTCAAATAACAGAGACGTGAGGGCGTTTAATTCAATGTTCTTCTACCTATCATTTTGATTGGCTCTAAGCCAGCCCTACACGAGGAAAACCCCGAGATATAATATTGTCGATTGGCCATAAGTCACAAGATTCGAAACTGCCTGAACGACAGTAAAGATCCACACATAGCGACATTTATATTGAAATAGATAGAGCTAAGTGTGAAGCTAGGAAAACTGAGGGAGAACTCGACTACTCAGCTCTTTAAACATTATGCTTCTAATTCAAGCAGTCGTTATTCTGGTATGGCTGAGTTTTACAAGGTCAGTAAACTCAGCTTCATCAGCAACCGTCTTTGAGTCGACCTATCTCCCAGACGCGAGCCTAATGGCAACTGTAGGGAACGGTTACCTCGCTACTGCGGTCTACAGCGGTACGGTTTACGTTTCTGGAGTATTTAATGGCCGCGGCACAGCAGCTCCAAGCCACCGGGCTCGAATCCCTTCGACTTGTGACATCTCCCTCAGGACAAACGTTTCCCCGGAGGGTGGTACTAAGTTATACAGTTTGAATGTCTCCGAGGGGATTTTTCGATATAACTTTACGGCAAAGAACTTCACACTAGAGCAGCGAGTTTATGCACATAGACTTCACGAGCATGTGATTGTCTCGGAGGTTTCGGTTTCGAACTCCATGGATGAAGATGTTCTGATAGCTTTCGACACCCGGTTTGGACCAACAAGTGACGACATCAATTTCACAGTGGTCTCCCAGCACGATATGAAGTATTTTGACAAGCTAAGTGGCAGCTACAAAGCAATGAAAGGATATATAAGAGAGACAGAGGAAACTGACAGCCTTAGGATTGGAGTAGCAGTGGTGTGGACCGAAGTCCCGCGGAATCCCGTGACAATCCCGAAGTCGTCCTCGAAGAAGTGGTATTTCGTGACTGCCATAGCAAGCAATCTGGATGCTAAGGATTTTATGAAAAGTGCTTACGATGCTTATGCTGCTGCTACTAGTAATCTAGATGGATTATTGGCCAGCCATGTTAACGCTTGGACTGATCTTTGGAACCAGGGAAGGGTTGAGATGGAAGGTAATCTGCCGCTTGCGCAAGCCGTGTATGGAAGTCTGTATTATATTCTGAGGTATGTACTGGAAAAAAAATACTAACAAGAGAATTCAGCTTTCTCAAAAGAAATAAAATAATGAAATAAAAAATTCAGCGACGAAAAAAGAGAAAAACTGTGACAAGATAAAAGTATCAATAAGAGAAAACAATCGGCAATAATTATATGTAAAAAGTAAAATTTCGAGAAAATCTATCAAGCACTAACATAAATTTTGTTAAACTTTACTGAATTTACTACAGGTTTATGGAGCAATCAATTAAGTATTGCCAGGAGCCCATTACCAGGAGCGTCCATCTTCCCCACTGTGTCTGTACCCCAGCACAGAGGTAGATAAGGCTATTTTTAGCATTGCGTTTCGCGCGAAAAAGAACAAAGGTAGGATATTCTTAGCCAATCAGATAGCTAACGTTACTTCTCATTATCATTCTTCTCACTTTCAACGCGGGAATTCGAATTGCTGGTTTTCACTCAATCCCCAGAGATTCAAATGTTGGTGCCCCAACAAAAGAAGCTAACGAGGGCTCTATTGTTTAAGGGCACCAACATGGCGGCGACCTCTTTTCGCGGGAATTTCGAATCTAAAAATAGCCTCATCTACCTCTGTGCTGGGGACCCAACCCATAACAGAGGAACGCTCCTGGTAATGGGCTCCTGGTATTGTTTAATAAACTAACTGTAGTGGTTTTTTTTCACTTAAAAAGACTTCAGGACTGAAAGTCGAGATCTACTGCCCGCTGAAAGTAACTATATGACATAACAATTTTTTTCAGTTCTATCCGCGCGTCGTGGCCGTATGGCCTCAGTCCCGGTGGACTGGCTAGTGACGGATACTATGGACATACATTCTGGGACCAAGAGACATGGATGTACCCACCCATACTACTGCTGTACCCAGATCTAGCGAGGAGCTGCCTTGACTATAGAATGAATAGACTTGGCGTGGCAAAGGACAGGGCGGGAAAACGTGGCTATAAAGGTAAGCAGGTGTTCATGATTGTATGGCGTGAATGAATAAGAATAAGAATAAGAACAAGAATAAGAATAGGAATAAGAATAAGAATAAGAATAAGAATAAGAATAAGAATAAGAATAGGAATAAGAATAAGAATAAGAATAAGAATAAGAATAGGAATAAGAATAAGAATAAGAATAAGAATAAGAATAAGAATAAGAATAAGAATAAGAATAAGAATAAGAATAGGAATAGGAATAGGAATAGGAATAGGAATAGGAATAGGAATAGGAATAGGAATAGGAATAGGAATAGGAATAGGAATAGGAATAGGAATAGGAATAGGAATAGGAATAGGAATAGGAATAGGAATAGGAATAGGAATAGGAATAGGAATAGGAATAGGAATAGGGGTTTATTCGACGGCGTTTTGACAAGTGGCTCTTCATCCGTTGAAATCTAGCTATATATTACAAGATAAAGATAAGCAATTCCTGTGAATTGAAGGGTACATCTTTTAGATAAGCGCGGTGGGTACGCAGCTGGAGATGATGGCGAAGAATAGAAGGAAGAAACGCGGCCACCCCTCTGTTCGTTCTCCCTTTTTCACAGTGCTTCTAGCCCGGTTTTTCAACTAATTTTGTAATTAGAAAGGAATTGTGCTGCAATCTATGGATTTCGCAACTACTGCTAGACAGTTTTGAAGACGAACTGATGGACAGAAAATAATAAACAGCGATCGAACAAATTCAAGTATAATTTCTTTTTTTGATAGTGAAATGTGAAACGTTAAAATCAAGGGAGGGAAAATTGGCAACAACAAAATAAAACATTCCTACTAGCTCGTGGACCGAAAGTATGCCATCGGAGCACCGCTGAAATACAAATATTCGTACAAAACTCACAATGGAAAATAGGTTATCACCCCTCTCCCTAATTTCTAGGAGTTTTTGTTTAAAAGTTTTCAGCCAGGTTCAATTCTCTCATTCTTTTTCTATGCTAACTTTACTTCTCTATCCTCCCCCCCCTCAGGCGCTATGTTTCCTTGGGAGAGCGCAGTTACAGGAAACGAGGTATGTCCAGGACCAATCTATGCTACTTACGAGCAACACATCACAGGAGACATCGGTTTCGCCGCTAAACAGTACTACATTGCAACACACGACCGTGTCTGGCTCAAGGAGACCGGTTCAAAGCTTATCTACGATACCGCGGAATTCTGGGCCAGCCGGGTGATATTTAACCAATCGAAGGGCGCGTACGTTATCAATGACGTCATGCCCCCTGATGAATACCGCGGGGTGGTAAACAACTCAGTGTTTACAAACGTAATCGCAAGGCTAAATCTGGAGTTCGCCAGCAAAGTGCTAGAAAATGTCCCTGCTAACTGGATTACCATAGCCAAGAACATGTTCATTCCTTTTGACAAGCAAAAACAGTACCACCCAGAGTACGAAGGCTATAACCTGAACATCCGAGTAAAACAAGCCGATGCAATATTACTAGGGTTTCCATTGATGTTCAACATGAGTAAAACCGTGAGAAGAAATGACCTGAGTCTTTATGAGCCCCGGACAGATCCCAGTGGACCTGCGATGACCAAGTCCATGTTCGCAGTCAACTGGCTCGACGTTAGTGAGATTGAAAAGGCGGAGATATCCTTCAACAAAAGTTACGCAAATGTACAGGAGCCATTCAAGGTATGGACAGAAGTCCCCGGTGGAGGAGCTGTGAATTTCATTACCGGCGCTGGGGGGTTTCTACAGGCAGTTGTGTTTGGTTACTCAGGGTGGAAGCTTCACGAGGATCATTTAGAATTTAATCCCAGACTTCTTCCTGGTACAACTCAAGTGAAGGTCATCGGGGTAGACTACTTGGGTAATAGTATCGATCTCGTGATTGGTTCACGGACCTCTAACGTCACTGTAACGTCACGACGGGCGTCGTCTCCAGTCCTCGTGGCCGTCGTACAGGCATCGCGGCATCGCTACACACTGGGTGTTGGCAAAACAGTCCAACTTCCAAATACCTTAACAGACATACAAGCAATTCAGCTAGTTGGGACAGGTTCACGGGTCAGGAATGGTGTTTAAATAAAAACTGAAACAGTCGCACCCTGCGAAAACAGAAATATATCCCTTCTTTGATTCTGGATTAGTTCCCCTGATCTATCCTAAAAATAGGTACCCAATGGGTACGTGTGTCTATACTGTATAATTTTAATACAAAGTACACTCTTTGATATATGAGTGAAATATATATTAAAACTGGGCTTGAATTGGGAATGATCAATAATATTAATACATTAATATGCAATGAATATGCCACAAGTTTTATTGCAATATCATTTAATGATAGTAAATAATGTTACCGTATTTGTGAGCACTTGTGCGACATCATTAATTTTGTGAGACATTTGAATAAATTGATCATAAAGTCAATGACAATATTAACTGTAACGAACTTGTTGCTGTTAGGTGGCCATGGTACTGTGCAGAGCACTGTATTTAATTGCTGTACTTAACAGTAGGGATTTCAAAATATGCTAGCTTTGTGAGTAAAGCTAACTATGCTTTTCAGATATCTCTTTGAGAGAAGTTATTGTTGGTACAGTAGAGGTGGAAAGGTCTTTGTGTTGAAAGGGCAGTGATGCAGTGGCTGTAATTGAAATGGTGTTAGTTGTAACTACCTGTATACCCTTTTGACCATCCTTGGTGCTTTTTCTGTATTTTGATATTTTGACAGGTGATTTCTGTTGTTCGTGATGATAGACACTGTCTTGTTTGGATTGAAGCAGACAGCTTTAACTACATTTTCTTCAGAAGTTTGTAGATGTGCAGTGAAGTATGTAACTTGTATATTGCTGACTTTTTTCACTGGTGAAACATGCACATAGCATAAGATGTCTTTATTTGCCATAGCTGTGGTAGAGACTGGAGGGAAAACAATTTTATAATACCATAAAATCCTGGTTATAAGCCCTGGGCTTCTACAAGTTCGTAAGGGGTTTTAGGGGGCTTATAGCCGGGATTTTACGGTATTGTAATTAACTAGAATAACATATATATGGAAGTGGTAATCAAACATTTTTTGAGAGTGGATATTTTGTATGTTATTTTTTAATGCTTATTTTAACTGATGTTAAAACACAACTAGAGTCTATTGTTGTTCTGCTCTCCCATCTCCCCCTCCCAGCTGCTGTTGTGTCTTGCATTGACATATTAGTCAAATATGTCATCCACGAATTCTCAGTATTACTTTCAATGAAGTGTTCAGGGTTATCCCTTCAATATTGAATACCTGCAGCTGTCTAGGCGATGGTTAGGATCACCATACATCTGGTGTGAAACAGCTCTGAAAAAAACAGTTACCTCGGAGGGGCAAACTGGACAAAAATGATATGAGATCGTACCTATTTTGTAACGATGCTATTATTTCGTAACGCGATGATATTATTTCGTACTGCGACATGTCGTATAGCTGCTATATTTCGTATCGCTGCTATATTTCGTAACCGATATGCTATTATTTCGTACTGCGACATGTCGTATCGCTGGTATATTTCGTAACCGAGATGCTATTATTTCGTACTGTGACATGTCGTATCGCTGCTATATTTCGTATCACTGCTATATTTCGTATCGGTGCTATATTTCGTAACCGAGATACTATTATTTCGTACTGTGACATGTCGTATCGCTATTATATTTCGTAACAGAGATTATTATTTCATAACGCGATGCCATTATTTCGTGTCCGTAATTCAATCGGGTCAGCTATCCTATCAATCGGGTCAGCGGCTGTTCACTGAAAGATCGGGACAGCGGCTGATCACGATGCACATGTTCCAGGCGCGGGAAAATCGCTGATTCCACCTCCACTGCAGCTGGCTCCGGTTTGCTTGAAAATCTCTGATAAAAAGGTGGAAAATCAACTCAAAAGAGCAACTTATATCTTAAGAAGTGCTCTTGAGGAGCTAGAGAGCTCTCCACAAGCAAGTACATCACACGTTGAGCAAGAGAGCACCTTACAAGCACGCACAACACAAGCTGAAATCACCGGTAAATCGACGTCCAGTGATTCCTCAAAATTGGTTTTGGGCTTCCTGTGGCTTCGTCAGTTGTCGGATTTCCCCCCAGATTTTGCCTTGTTTACCTCAAATTTGCAGGATGAATATATTATAGCGTTAATTCTAAAGTTGAAATCTTTAAACTTGTATCAAAATAAACTTTACTTATTATATTTACCAGTTCTGTGTGTCTTCTTGTCGTCCAATGTATTTTAAATATGCTACAGGTCACGATTGAGTACGTCCTTCATGTAGATGAATATATGACAAGGCATGCAACTGAGACACCGCCAAACCGCTAACCACCAATCGATTACCTGCCAAAATTCCCTTCAATCTAATCGCTTGCTCGTCTACTTTGGGAATACGAAAGAACGATTATTCATGAACATCCTGGCCAAGTTTGAGGTCAATTGATGCGAGAGAAGTGCATAAAAACACTCGAAGTCAGAATTTTAGCTTTCGGAAGGGGTCCTGCAGACGACATCGCTGTCCCTTTCAAAATTTAGCGGCCGCCGCCGAGTAGAATTCCCTTCTCCTTCTCCTCCCCTCCCCACTCGCTACCCCACTCGCTAATATTTTTGCAGCCAAATGCAAACTCACCAGGATCAACACAGTAGAATTTTTCACTAAATCTTGTTTACGTTTCCCGGCGTGATCAGCCGCTGTCCCGATCTTTCAGTGAACAGCCGCTGACTTGAATTACGATAAATTATAGAATAACTGACCCGATATATTGAATTACGGACACGAAGCAATAGCATCGCGTTATGAAATAATAGCATCTCTGTTACGAAATATAGTAGCAATACGACATGTCACAGTACGAAATAATAGCATCTCGGTTACGAAATATAGCACCGATACGAAATATAGCAGCGATACGACATGTCGCAGTACGAAATAATAGCATCTCGGTTACGAAATATAGCAGCGATACGAAATATAGCAGCGATACGACATGTCGCAGTACGAAATAATAGCATATCGGTTACGAAATATAGCAGCGATACGAAATATAACAGCGATACGACATGTCGCAGTACGAAATAATAGCATCGCGTTACGAAATAATAACAAAATAGGTACGATCTCATATCATTTTTGTCCAGTTTGCCCCTCCATATCTAGGTCTCAATCAAAGTTGATGTAATCTAAATTGTAATATTACACTGGAAGTATTTTGATTTATACTATTTTGAATACATGTAGGACCTGGAATTAATTCAATATCACCAGAGGTCAAGAGCTCGACATTTGATATGATACGCAAAATCTTTCACTTAGCTTGTGAATGTACACTGAGCTGAATTTGTTAATTTGTAGTCGAATAAACAGGACTTAATATTTTCTGGTTTGCTTGAACGCCTGTCTGCTTTAATTTTTTTTAAAGTCACATTTAAAAAATACTAAAAAAGAAGTCGTTTCTGTGTACATAAAGTTACATACTACCATAACTTTTATATAATCGGTAGCTTTAAAGTCATTTAGAAGTCGATTTCCTGAGAATATATTTCAGTTTCTGTCTAGCTCATTTTCTTCGTCTTCGTGGATCTCTGTCTTTTTACTTTCGACTGTGTCTAGCGATTTCTCTCATGGTGAATCTATATAACTTTCCGGCCGAAGCTCTGACATTAATTACTGCACGTATAGTCCCACGTACAGATTATATTGGCTTTGCCCATAAAATATATACATGTAATAATAAACTAACCACAGCTTTCGCTCGCTTAAATTATGAATGGTGTGTTCACTTCGCCTTCGGTGACAGAATTTCTGATTTAATCCCTCAAGGGGCTGTTTCATTCCCTGAAAGGGCTCAATAATTCCCTTAACGGGCTTTGTTATTCCCCAAAGCTGCAAAGAGGCTCATGGGGGACAGAAACATTGTTATTTACACTTGCTCTCCAACTGCCGTCACTCTCACTTTGATATTCAATTTCAACATCGACCTAGAACTTGAAAGTATCTTTGAAAACCTTTCATTTGACCGGTTATACACACTCTGCGAAAGCTGTAGCTAATCAAGTTTGTAAATCTTAGGAAATTCATGATAAAATAAGAATATTACTCACCACTCTTGGCGCTCCCAAAAACTCCAAAGTGACCAACTCGCGACCTCGTGAACACGTAGTCCTTTTTTGATTGGATATTGTCGCTAAATGAAGATTCCGAGTAATGCACGAACGCCATCGACACATTTAATTGATCCCGAATAAAACTTCACGACCACTTATCGACAATGTTAACACACTATCTTACGCGCGTCATCGGACACGATAACATAGTGTCTACAGCTTCTTAAGAAGCAGTAGACACAATAAAAATAAAATCACTTGATAATCACGAATTGAAACTTCACGCAAGATTGTAAGTATAGTTACTGCCTTAGTATTGATGACAGACAGTCAACTCCAACGGTGCCATATTGTACAAAGTCTGCCTTAGTATTGATGACAGACAGTAAACTCCAACGGTGCCATATTGTACAAAGTCTGCCTTAGTATTGATGACAGACAGTAAACTCCAACGGTGCCATGTTGTACAAAGTCTGCCTTAGTATTGATGACAGACAGTAAACTCCAACGGTGCCATATTGTACAAAGTCTTCGTTTTGTCCATCATGCTAAACACGCCAAGTCAATTTGAAGAGCTTTACTTTCGGAACTTCACGGCATTGGTCGGCACTGCATGCTGTAGACCGTATTCAATAATGGCCGACGTTATCACGAGAACGAGGTTGTATGGTCTGTCCGGCTTCATTGAGTTTATTTGGTAAAATGAATATCACCATTTGTTAGAGTACGCCATAGTATGAAATAGTGAGAACTTTGATAGCGTGGAATTAAATTGGTGCAAAGAGAGTAGCTTTTAAAAGCTAGCAAAATCTTTAAAACGAGGTCTTAGCACTACATTTTACATTATCACAACCAAACTTCTCGGTAGAAAAAGTCTTGGTGCATATGAAGCGAAAATTAAGTTGAGCTAATTTTAGAATGCTTTCGAAATGAGGAATAATGACATTTTCCGTTTGTCAATATCTCATCTCGTTTCAGAGATTTTCAGGCTTTTTGTAATATGCAAATGAGATGACGTATGACGTCATATTGTTTGCACAGCCTTGGAGACAAATCACAAATGAAGAATATCTCTACAAATATTGAATAAAAACTATTGAAACTTTGCACATATGCGGTACTATGGAAAACACACATCATTGTGCAAATTATGTTGCCATGGAAACACTCTGGCCCCAGGCTTCCACTACAAATAACACAACCTTCCCTAATTTCTCCTTTGTCAAACACACTTTTTTTTGGTGTGGGTCCAAAATAAGATTTGGAACAATGTAGGCATTGTATGTGAGTAGTTTAAGCAACTTATTTTTTTGTAACAAGGAAAGAAATTGGAATTTTATGTTCAAGGTGAAAGGTGCGTGGGGCCATGAGTTTCCATGGAAACACCATAATTTGCACAATGATGTGTACTTTCCAGAGCGTCATACATGCGCAAAGTTTCAGTAATTTCTATTCAATATCTGCAGAGATATTCTTCATTTTGTGATTTGTCTCCAGGCTGTGCAAACAATACGTCACAGGTCATCTCATTTGCATATTACAAAAACCTGAATATCTCTGAAACGAGACGAGATGTTGACAAACGGAAAATGTTATTATTCCTCATTTCGAAAGCATTTTAACATTAGATCAACTTAATTTTCGCTTTATATGCACTTTAATATTAAAGCATTTAAATTAAACAACGGCACCACATTCTATTTTTAGAAAATCGCCATTATTGCATAAGGACTATAGTTGTTTTTTTTAAACAAATATTTCCGCCAGGCCCTTTCACACACAACAAGACCCTAATACCCGTTCCCTAATTGGTTTTGATACAATTAGAGGGAGCTGGTGCTCGTGCATTTGAGCTTTTACCATGTAGGATTTTTGCTTGTTGCTACATGAAAACTCATGCCCCTCCCATGCAACAGCGCTCCTCTAATTAAAAACCGGTCCCTTAGTAGAATAAAGCATTGTTAGTTTAAATAACGTTTATTGAATATCAAGATTCTCATTTTACACGTTGTAAAGCTCTCATTTTGTGAGTGAAGTAAGCTAGCTTGCGGACATAACAGTAGAAGTTTCAAGTATTTTCAAACTGAACGAAATGTGCATGTTTGGTGTCGGTTGTTCGTCTGTGTTAAGTGCAAGCGCCATTTCCTGGTATTTAAAAGGCATCAGTAAGTGCGCTTCTCGCCATCCTCGCAAACCTACTAACAGGATTTTTGTACATTTACTCAGATGTCTGGATAGGATTGCATGCAAGGGGAGTCCATGTCCTTCTGGAATCACATGTTTGTAATAAGATGCCAACTCAACTGACGTCATCGCCATTCTTTTGTTGCCACCTGGGTTTCACTGGTGACAAAGCAACATACGCAGACGCAGTAATGTATTTTTCTTAACTCACACCCATGATCAATACATTACGAGTCTGCAGTCCTTCATGTAGGACGACACGAATTGCTACCAAATTGTATTCTATTTGTATTGTATTGTGTTGCATTCTATTGTTGAATTGAATTGTATTGTGTTGTATTCTATTGTATTTTTGGTAAAAATTTGTGTCGTCCTACGTAAAGGGATTGCCGCGTATGACGGTTGTGCTTATGTCGCTAGTGAATACCAGGCTAAGACCAGACTAGAGCGGTTTCGACTTAATGTCGTAAAACCAAGACCTAGACCAAGACCAAAACCAACTCGCTGAAACGAAAATTGATTGCCGACGGGGACCAAAATAGTGTTTGGATTTAGTTTAGAACTTGATCGGCTGATGGTCGCTGATGGTTCCAATGATTTTCACAGCCAATAGAAAAGCTAAGACCAACGCAAAACCAAAGTAATCACTTATTACTTTCGACACTTAATCGAATACCGCTCTATAACGAGAGGGAGTTATTCTCCCCAGGTATCGTTAACACCAGTGGGTCCTGAGGACGGCTTTGACAGCCAGACTTTCCAGTGGGTTATAGTCAACAGACCTTGGTCTCTTGGTAGAGTTACCGTGCGAGCAGAGCCTTCAACTACCTTATTATAGGAAATTAACAATGCACGTTGACAACGCGAAGAAAATTTACGTTACACTAAATTAACGCGAATTTTTCAAAAGTTAGGTTTACATGCATTAAATTAACGCGAATTTTTCGATAAGCATCTTGCTTTATAGTGAGCTATCCTCTCGGGGAGACAGAGGAGTATCAAGATCAATCAAAAGACATTTTGAACTCGATTTTAAACGAAGACGTCCTGTCAGATAGTGACTCTGAAGAGCCAATAGAGGAGTCATGAACTAATAAGGTTTTGTAATGAAATAAAGGTGCTTTAAAATAACAATGTTGTAAAATAGCGTGCATTAAATTTACATCGACATTAATTAAGATACATTAAATTAACGCGAATTTTGTAAAATCGCGTTAATAAAGTGCATTGTTAATTTCCTATAATAAGGTAGTCACGAAGAAAAGCGAGCAGAAAAGAAGGTTCTGCTGCATTCGTGTTGTTTTCATCCAAGCTTCTGGACTTGACAAGCCTGTTAAAACCGGTGTATCATTGGACGGCTAATGTGTTGTTTTAAGCTGATCACCAAATCTGAGCCTACTGCAACAATGGCAGACAAAGGTGACACGACTGAGTGACCGAGTGAGTCTGGTCACGAGGAAAAACGTTGGCGCATACACCACTTTTATAAATGCGTATTCATGTTTCGATAGTTTATCCAGAACACATGAACATTACCATGTGAAAGAGCATTTCGACATTAGCGATCTTGTGAAATTTGAGTGACGTAGCCTAAAAAGCAGTGAAGGTACAGTCATTTGAAATTAGAGAGATTTGTATGAGAAAAACAACGGCCTTTCTAGCCTCGCTCTCATATTTTTTCTGCATTAGAAATGCCAGTAACTCAACAGCGTCAAAAAGTAATTGCTTTCGAGTTTCATTGCTTAGTTATCCATGATTGCGTTTACTTTGTCTCGTGATTGGTTGAAGTAAAACCAATTGTGAATTGCTTCAGTTCGTGATTGGTTCATTGATGTTTTACTTGCTCCTGTGATTGGCTCACTAGTTTGGGATTTACGACACTCAATTGAAAATCGCTCAAATGTGATCTTTCATATGGCAACATTAGTTTCCCTTTACAGATGTGTCTCCGAAATTATGCAAATTAGGAGGCGACCATTTATGAAAGTGGCGTATACTCGATACGAAACAACACGAATGATACGAAACAACACGAATGATACGAAACAACACGAATGATACAAAACCCTTTTTCACCTTCTCGCTTTTCGTGGGGAGTTGAACAAGGCTCTGTTAGAGTACGTTATTGTAGACCTTATGCAAAATGGATGTCCTACTTTGCATATTGACAGAAGCGGTGCTTATTTGGAGAAGTGAATATGACACTTATATTTATGGCGTCATCAGAATCCTTTTAAAATTATTTTTTCTCATTCAAATTTATCAACTCCAATTAAAGGAAAAAAAGGATCCGCGCAAAGAGTTCTGGTAGTTGTAGAATGTGACGTAATCGTGTCAATGTCCTATACTGCCACGTGGTTAGCAATACTGCCGCCGTGCAGGTAGAGTTCAGTCTTTAATTGCTGCAAAGATACCGGCACTGAAAAACTAGAAAAAACTAAAACAAGGCTAGTTAGTCGACATTTAGCTTTGGCCATATAATGCTCTACAAAGTGAAACCTCAAAAGCTTAGTACGATTACACGCTATCTCACTGGTACTTCACATGAATTGAGCACTTATGGCGGAATACTCTTTGATGTATTTGCATTCAACTACACTATAGCCCTTCTAAATAAATTTTGCCATATTTGCATAAGGTCTATAGTTTACTGAGTTACTTGTGTGTTGTAGGTCTGTGTGTATGGTGCGCGTTTATTATTAGTGGTACTGTTCTAGATGGTTTTGCTCGTCGTTGTTCAAGTTTGTTTACTGCTAGCTAGCATTTACCAACAGCATTCATGAACAGTACTAACGGTAATACGCGTGAGAATGTGCAATAAATAGGCTAAAGGCATGTTCAAACGAGTCCAACATCCACCGTAAAACATCATCTAGCAAAATTGCTTGAATTGCTTTAATTAAACTCGTTCGACCAACGATATTGGACGATGTTTCACGAAGTTTGACTTCTGTCCAACATCATCCACTTGTTGGTGACAAAACGAGTCCAGCATGTTTTATCCAACAATGTTTTATTGGATGGCGATGTTAGACTCGTTTAAACAGGCCTTAAGAAGGATAACTTAAATTGGCACGTGGATGTGAATGCTACGTTTGGATTTCTATACGATCTACAGGCGGAGAAGAGATAGCCAGATTTACAAAGAATACGCTCCATAGCTACGTTAAGCTCTATTTGTAAAAGCACTCTAAACCCGCAGGAATTATCCTGCCAATATATTAAGATAATAATTTAAAGACTCTAACACTCTACAGTGGTGCCAGATGCTCTAAGAAATAAAAGGCGAGAGAGGAGAGAAGAGGAGAGAGAAGAATAAGAAGAGCCTCTGGTGTTAGAGCAGTTTTCAGTTGAGTGTAGTAAAACCAAACGCAAATTACCCACAGCCAGCCAATCATAGGAGCGAGTAATCACAAGTAACCCATAAATGGCTTCCCTGTGAGCCAATGACAAACCAAACCAAAACCAATTTCGTTTGGTTTTACTTTGGATTCTGATTGGTTGGTTTACTTTCTCAGCCAATAGGAGAGCTTAGTAAACGCAAAACCAAAACACTTCCGACACTCAATTGAAATCCGCTCTATCCGTGGAGAATCTCGCTGAGCTTCAAATCAAGAAAACACGTCAAACCGGTGTTGCTGGGCCATTAGTAAGCCAATCAAAATGACCATTACATCATTGTTGCGCCTGGTAATTACATCATAATACATTAATAACATATATAATAATAACATATATAACATATTAATATTAATTACATTAATACCATTACATCATTGTTGCGCCTGTTGCGCCTCATGGTTGCGCCTGGTAATCAGTAGATTATTCAATCAGGATAGGTTCAAATTCGGAACTTAATGTTCGCATGAAAGTGATATTCTCAACGGCTCTTCTTTTTCTTCCCTCCACTTTTTAGTTTCTCTCGCCTCTTCGCCTCTTTTTCTTCGATCCCCTCGAACCTCAGTTACTACTGTGTTCAAGCTTAGTAAAATATACTAGTGAATCACGACCTGGAGAGAATACTTTATCTACTTAAAGGGAACCTCCCGTAAAACAATGTTTGCTCTCAAATGCCCCTCGTGGATGCCTAAATATAATGCTGTTAAATTGTACACTATATGTCACTCACAGACCGATTTTCCTGTCCATAAAACTAAATTGAATTTCAGCTTCCGGCCGCCGCCATCTTGGACTCACATAACGTCACAGTGGTGTCAGGGGCAACCGTGTGACGTCATAAGATCCAAGATGGCGGCGCCTGGAAAATTCAAACGAGTTTTATGGACACGAAAACCGGTCCATAATTGACGTATAGTGTACAACCTAACAGAATTAGATTTAGGTATCCACAATAAACATATGAGAGCAAACATTGTTTTTCAGGAGGTTCCCTTTTACAAGATTACATTAAATTTCAAACTCTTTCACACTTTTAGAAAAGATAATAGAAATCTATAGTGAAAATACGTATGAAGATAACGTATATTATCTAAAATCCGATGCTGGAATATATATATATACAATATTTTAAAATGTCCTTGGTGATTAATATATATTGGCACGCGTATAAAACTAGTTTGCTACTTTTTGTACAGAAAACTAGGCCTTGAATCTTCTCGTCACGAAAATTATGGCCATTCTCTCTCTCCGTTCCATCCAAAAAATATTGTTTATCTGGTAGACATATTACAACCAGATTTAATTACCTTTATTTTAAAAATCGCACAACAAAGCTGTGTCAATTTGAACTTCAAGACGGTAATCCTGGAAGATAATGAAGCCTAGAAGTAGATTTTCGAATTGCTCCTTAAAATATCTATTGAATTGAGGCATTAAATTTTTCCAAGTTTCAAGAACATCATTCCCAAGAAACTTAGAATCATGATTGCGTTCCGCCACCATTGTGGCATGGCTTGCGTGCATTCATGTACAATAACACATTACTTAAAACGGTCTGCCATTTGCGGCCGAGTAAAAGAAACCGTACGATCTAAAATCTGCCAACGAAAATACTACATTTCTCGCCGGCTACGTCGGCCTTTTCCTCGACATCTTTGAAACATACTGATAACACTTTGAAGTGACGTCACTCGGTGATTTTCCAAACGTTACCATATTTGGTAACGCGGCGTTGTCTGTTATTGATTCATTACAATTATTTAAAAAATAACAGTGATAACGAGTCAGAACTCAGCTAAGAATTTAAATATAGACAAGTCTTACCTCTAATATTTGATTCTATATTAAAGCTACGATATATATATATGTTATATATATGTTAAAAACACTCTGTCTCCAAAACAAAGTCTAGATCTCAAAACTTGTTTACTACTCGTTCACTACTCCGTTCTCTATTCTTTATATTAAGGTATTTCTTTCATTTCAATAAATATGATAAAATTGTTAGCTTACTATTTCATGACCATTATTATTTTTTGTGGCTCTGTCCTTTGGTCATTTTTTTGAACATCTGCTTGCCTTTGGATAGAAAGCCTTTCTTCTTTTTCGGCGTCTGTTCCTTCATCTGTGGTGTACCGTTAGGAGTGGAGTCCTTGCTAGGGCCTGGGGATGAGTCCTGTAACAAGACTGTATTGTTAGGGTGGATAATAATGAAAAATAGGTAACACTCTCTGACTGAATCAAACGCAAAATGTATTTCTTTTAGCTGCTAATGAGGGGTTTTGTACGCCTCGGTCCCTTGGGTCCCATAGAGCATACTCAAACCACTCCTTGACGTAGTTCACGCCACTTGACGCCTTCCAGCTAACCCTCGAGTTCAGTTGTGCTCTCCGGTTCGTTTTCCCGTTGTCATAATACTCATCAGTTTCCCTGGATTTTTTATGGGCGTCTAATAGGTTTTTTCCAACTCTTAACCTCCAGGGCCGGGTTGTTCAAAGCCCGATTAGTGTTAATCCTGGATTAACTCTGTGCAGAACCTATTGGTTGTCATGGAAATTAACCCTGGATTAGCACTTCCGGGCAGGCATGCACTGGGTTGGAGAACACGTTTCCAGATTTTTTCCTGCAGCAAGGCGGGTAATTTTTTCCCCTGGTTTTTCGTGTCCGGCAGCCTTCCCACTAAAATAGTACTTAGTTATTTTACCTTTTTATGATACTTTACAGATCATTCTTTTTATTACTGTTATCACTGATATACGTGTACGTACACGGTGTTCACCCCAGTAATAGCTTGTAACCAGACCATTCTTATATCAATAAATGCGTGCTGGACGGCTACCCTCCACATCATTGTGTTCTCATTGCTTATAAATAGAAATGTTTTCTATTCGGCTGAACGAAGTGAAAGAGAATAGAAACAAATTTCAAAACAACTGTCAAATGAAAACGTCCGACAAATTTTAATCAGTACCGCGCGGGAAGAGGTCTGGTAACAATGGTATCAGAACGAGGCCAGGTGTTCCAAAGATCGCAAAAATTGGAGTCGGTCAGAAATGTGATATTTTTAAACGTTATATTCGGTTTAGAAAACCTTAAACATAGACTAATTTTATGGTTCTTGCATTTTAACAGGATTCCGTATTTCAAATCCGTTGGTAACCCAAGTTTGAATAAATTAATCGTGTCGGGGCGGGATACAGTTATTTTCATATCAACTGACGAACCTCACGCACATGTGGAATGTTACAAGCAAAGTAAATATGCAAAAATGGCTAAAAAAATTGGTATAAAGACAGTCTTCAAGTTAAATATTGAAATTACTTTCAATCAGCCAATTAACAGCAAGCAACCCAGACATGCGCAGAACTCTGACACACCCCTTTAAAGTGTGTATGAGCCCTAGCCAGTTATCTTTGATTTAAAAATCAAACTGGAAAACAAAATGACTGTCACAGGGAAAAATAATTAATGTCTGTCATATTCGTTGATCAAAGAATCAAATTTCAATGACGTCATTTAAGTTAGAACCTAATTTTAGTTCCTTTTCCTTTGTTTTTATATCAGCTCGGTGTATTAAAAGATCTTTCTCTCAGATTGTAAGTATCTAATGTCTGACACCTAAACACAACTCTATCAATGTTATAACTCAATTCATGTTCAACTCATTTAGTATGTCCCTTAAATGACGTCATGTCAAGGATTTGTAATGTATTTCAAAGCAATATTACGACCACAAATCACCCAAAAATGGTTGAACAAGATTTTAACCACTATAGTAGTGTACTGCGCCATTCTACGTCAAGTAAATAGTTGAACAGGAAAATATTACTTGATTTAAATGTTGCGTCTGTGAGTTATAATAATAATAATAATAATAATTTACATTTATAGTGCGCAGGCTGCATGAATATATAAAAACTTAATGACTGGCCCCGAGGGAAACAGTAGTTTTGTTTCCCAGAGATCCTCGATTCCCGAGGGGACAGTCATTAAAGGAGCAGTGTCACGATTCTGATTGGTTGTTATAGACAATGGCAAAATCAAGCTATGTCACGCGCCGCTGCAAATTTCTCTTTCGATTGAAATAAATAAAATGCTGCTTTATGAAAATATAACATCAAACCTAACCATATAATACTGAAGAATAGTTTTAAAGCAATTTCGGCTCGATATATCGTGCAAATACGCCGATGCAAGCGGATTACTCACGGACTTCTACTTCTGTCACATCTTTTGATTTCTTGTCCGCCAGACACATTTTCAAAACTTTGGGCATGAATACTAATCGTGACACTGCTCCTTTAAGTGATTTGTTATATAGACAAAAGTTTTACTAGAGGCAAAGTTGTGCATAAATACAGGACCTACTTGATACGAGCGAGGTTTGTCTTCTTCTCTTCGGGAAGCTGCTTTTCAACACAAAACGCTGCCAGCATCGCTACGGCATTTTTAGTGTCGTTTTTTGTCTTTCTTGCATCCTTTTTTAGCTACCAATTGCTCACTCTCGCGCTTAATAAAGATGTAAATCGTTTCTTTGGAGCTGGTTCCATTTTGAACGCTTTCTTTCGACGAAAAATGGTCAGCTCTAGACATTTTGGTAAATAAATATTTCCGCGCGGGGAACATTGGATTTTGATGACTGCCACGTGACCCTGAATCAGCCAATGAGAGCGTGCGTTGTGTCTGGAAAACTTATGGCTATGTAACAATAAACACTTAATGACTGGTGCCGAGGGAAACAGTGAGTTTTGTTTCCCCGAGACGGAGTCGAGGAGAACATCAAGGATAGAGGGAGAACAAAACTCACTGATTCCCGACGGGCCAGTCATTACGTGTTTGTTACATAGAAACAATGATTCCTTTCCCTTAGTTTTGGTATACAAATGTTTATTTTCCCGCATTTAGCTAGTCAGTGGTACGCATGACACGTCACATCATCTTATGTCACGATGTGATCACGTGGCGCGGGATACATTGGATTTTGATAATTGCCACGTGACCCGGGTTCAACCAATAAGAGCGTGCGTTGTGTCTGGAGAACTTACGGTTATGTAACAATGGTTTATATTTCGAATATGCTAATGCTGACGTAAAACAGGGAATACCTTTTACACAAAAACTTGCTGGTAGAGATAAATGACCTTTTATACACATCTATGTTATATTTGAAGCTTGTAACACTGATTTGACCGAATATTTTGTCTAAATCGGACGTTTCATTCACAAGGAGAATGAAACGACAGTAAATTCCCTGTGTGACGTCACCTCATTAGCATATTTGAAATAGAAACCTGTATAACTCATGGACGCAACACTTAAATCAAGAAATATTTTACCATTCAACTATTTACTTGACGTAGAATCGATTTTAATGATAAAACAATTGGGCGGTGGAGCCAATGCTACAATAATAACTCCATAAATGAATGACGTTTCGCAAGCTGAAGCCATTTAGGAGCTTTGCTTTATCTCGCTTGAATTATGATAAAAAGAAACTACACTGAATTGAACAGAAAGAGAATGGAAACAGAAAAGTAAGCGAAAAGAGGAAAGAAAAAAAAAGAAAAGTGAGTGGCATTATAAGCGGCAAATTAAATGCAGCAAATAACTGTGAACATTAGAAACATATTAACAGTACACCAAAACGGGTTGATACCAATACTAACAATATGGTTTCAGATAGGAACAGTGGACTGAGTAATTCTGGAGATCTTCAATTGACGGTCTTATCTGTGTTTTCAAACCCAAGAAACAATATTAGAAGCAAATCTCACAGAAAATAATTTCTTCAAAACTTGCGCGCGCATCGAAAAATAGTTTCCGATTTTTCCCGCCCTCGCGTCTGCACTGTCACGTGATATGCCACAGCAATGATATGCGCGACTGATTTTCTTAAATGGCGGGAAAACATACGAAACGCTTTTAAAATGTATTTTGCTCATTGTTTCGAGAAGGGAAGGGAAGAAAGGCAGGTAAGACATGAGATAGATAGCTACCAGATAGAGAGAAACTTCCAAGAACAAGAAGTAGAAGTTCCAGTTGAAGAAGCCTCAAGTTACAACCAGTTGAAGAGAAGCACGAGCCTGTCAAAGTGTAAGTTTTTGAGGAAAAATGAGAACGATTATGGTCAAAGATATCATAAAATTTGACAGGCTTATTATTGTTAACAACTTAACCGTCACCACAACAACGACGACGACAACAGGTACACAAGTACAGTTCGACAACATGACTAGACTACAACCCATTTCTGCAACCTTGATCTATTAACCCCTCACAAATAATCCACCAATATTATGGCAATGTCTGGTTCACGTGCTGGCAGTATACCATTGTACAACATAGCGAAATATTGGGCTGGCACGTGACCCTAATACACACATCTGATTGGTGGAATATTTGCAAGGTATAATCATTTAGCATTTATGACACGGAACGCCATTTTCATGTAAACTTTTTAAATACAATAAAACGAATTTTTAAAAACTTTCCCGTTTAGTGTTAACATTCCTCTAATTTATTTTTGACCTGACGTGGGCAATTTTCTTTGAAAGAAGAGACAACATTTATTGATTGATTGGAGAATTAACATATAATTCGATGTATAGTCCCCCCTGTTAATAATCACCCCCTCGTGTATAATTCCCCCTTTTCACTCCATGCCTTTGACTTCCATGCAAGTATAATCCCCCTTGTAGATAGTAACAGGTTAGTCCCTCTTCCAGTAACAGTGGCTTGATTTTTCGCAAGTTACTGAATTAGTACTCTGCCATTTCGTAATTGAAAAAGTACTGGGATCGAGTACGTAAATGTATTTAAATTAAAACATATATTAAAGAGCACATCAAAATTAGTGTGTTGACTGAGTTTGGGAACGATTGAATCAATATTAACGAGGTGGTGAGCTTCAAACATTACAAAAATAAGAGAGCTCGGCATGGCCGTCACCCCATACTGAACTCTTATTTTTGTGATTTTCAAAAGCTTGCAATTCACTCTTTTCACCTGGTGGCCATCTTGGATTCAAAGCGAGGCAATCCTTTGTTTTTGCCAGGTTAGCCTCGCAGTGAGGGATAGTCAAAACGAGGCTAACCTGGCAAAAAACAAAGGATTGCCTCGCTTTGAATCCAAGATGGCCGCCAGGTGAAAAGCTTGCAATTCAGTTCTTAGTTACTCAAACATCTACTAATTTCGATGTGATCTTTCATGTGATGGGGTTCATTACAAAATACTAAATTTACACACTCAACCCTTTATCAGTTTACGAAATGGCTAATTAGTTGTGTCAGTCAGCTGTTTCTTCTTCTTCTTTCCTTGCCATATTTAAAGCGCCGTGTATAATAACCCCCTTCCCCTCCCATGTATAAAACCTCCCAAAGTGCCTTTATAGTGGACAGTTTATTTCGTGTAGAGAAATTTCCTTATGATGTAACATATCAACCTTCCTAAAGTAATTCTGAAGCTTTCGCTACGTCCTCATTCGAATGCATTTGCGTTTAAATGAAGTGTGTGAACTTCTAATTTCCGCGGTTCGAAAACTGATTTCTCAGTAAAAACTAATTTCCCTCACCTGGCTCGCTATACTAACGTCCGTGCTTGGTGTTTGTTGTACTGTATCAGTCAGATCTTCGAGGAAGTTAGAGGGGACAAGACCACGAACACCATTCAATTCGCCCTGAGAGAAAAGCAAGTGAAATGGATGCTGTGAGATTCTCATTCGTATTATACCCGGCCACAAAGTACTTAGGAACTTCAAGTGCCTCGTTTTATACGTGCTTTCCGAGATCGAATTAGAATTTAGGTTGGTTTTTGTGTAGCAAGGAAAACCAGAGAGCCCGGAGAAAAACCCTCGAAGCAAGGGCGAGATACCAACAAACTCAACTCACATACGACGTCGAGTCCGAGAATCGAACTCGGGTCAAAGAGGTGAGAGGCGAACCACTCGGCCGCGCTTGCTTCCTCATTCTCAAACTTATTTTCCAATTCGTAAAAATGACATGACACGAAATGTCAAATTCTTCTCAATTTAGACAGGAAACAAACTTACCGTGAAAAATCCATCGTCGTCCATTTCTCCATAGACATAGATGATGTCCCCCACACGAAATTGTAGTTCAACCTAAGACGATATACCAGTCGGTCCATTTAACACATTTACGACGTCAAAACATTCTTACCATCTGCGATTCCTCGTTATTAACTAACTATTCTTTGTCCTTAATATAGACCAGTTCGCGGTTTTTCCAACACTTTGAATGAGATGCAAAAGTGCTAGATTTAGAAACAACCTCAAATTGCTAAGGTGTCAAGATTGTGTACATTTTAACAAGTGTACGAAATTTAAAGGTAATTACTTTGCTACACTTTATATGAAAACGTTTCAAAATCTTACATGTTCCTTTGTAATGAAGTCGTCATAATTGTACAGCAATTGTACAGAAAACTAACATTTGTTTTATGTTTGGAAGAACAACTCAATCCAGTTCAAATTTCACCCATTTATTGACACCTGTAATATCTCAGTATATTGAAAATGTAATGCGCTTGTGTTGAATACTCACTAAATTAGAGAGTCCAAAACTAATCAAGAGTTCCACCTCATCCCAAATGGGTTCCAGAGGCTCGAGGAAATACGAGGCGAGGAAAAGAAGAGTCTCTGGTGTTACCCGTTGATAATCTCACTTCCATGCGAACATTAGGTTCAGAATATGAACCTCGTCCCTGATTGGATAATCTACTCATTACCAGGCGCAACCGTGAGTGTTGAATGTAACGGTAACTTTTATTGGCTTACCAATGGCCCTGCAAAACTAATTTGACTCGTTTTCTTAATTTAAAACTCAGCGCATGGAAGTGAGATTCTCAACGGATAACACCAGAGGCGCTTCTTTTTCTCCTCTCTCTCCTTTTATTTCTTGAGTCTCTGGCACCCGTCCAGGGTACCAAATTGTAGGAAAAACCCGCCAACTGGTCTATTTAGTAAACGGAATATCTCTTAAGAATGGGAAAGGTCAGCTGACATGCCTACCTCACTATCGGGGTTAGGTGACAGCGTTCGAGGATCGTAGTCAAACAGCGATATCATCTTCCTCGGCGACAGACTGTAGTTCAGACTGTTTCTTGGATCTACAAAGCCTATGTCCTCTGTACTCTCGTCACCCTCGTAATACTCGGTCGAGCTATCCTGGGGCATGGGACTAGATTCCTCAGGGTACTGGGACGGAGCCTCTTCAATCGGCTGCTCTTGGTTGAGCTCTTGAGGGGCCTGGGCTTGTTCCTGGGGATATGGAGGTTCATGGACCTGCGCGATGGTGGAGTCTGTACTACTGAGCAAATCTTCGTCTACTTGTACTTCAGATACCATGTTGTAAGGGACGAAACCCCCGCGCCCTTCACACTCGCCCCAGTAGAAGCCATCATCGTCTTTATCACCGTATACCTAAAGAGAAGGGTTTGTGATGGTAAATAGGCCTTGTGCAGGATTCGATCACGTTGTTGTACTGGATGGCAAAACTGACTTCATTAATTTAAAGGCACTTGTACGAGATCGGTAGTGTTATTAACAAAACCTGTTTGTAAATGCTATGTTCCACCTCCAATCGATTGTCGATCCTTCTAAAACAGCATTTTGAAGTTTGTTTGCCATCCAGTAAAGCCTTTCTCGTGGGATTACGAGCTCGATTCATTCGTTATTGAAGTGATATATCAGCACGTGACTGTTACCTGCAAAGGCCTATTAAATCCTGCAACCATTAAACTTTGGCGGCGCAAATGGTGAAAGATAAAGGACTGGAAAAACATTCGGGAATTGAACTAAGTAGCTAACAACTGGCTTTATCTTACCCAGGAAGGTGCAAAGAAACCAAAGGGATTCTAAGTCTTGATCGCACTTCGAAGAAACTAGATCATACAGAAATTGATATCACCGAATAATAGCAGATTTACTATAGTTGTTGATTTAAACTGCCGTGATTGGATAGATGATCTCCTTCTTCTGACGCCTTACTGTAAATAATACAAAACGTGGTATAAAATAACGTAAGCCGAAGAGTTGAATCAGTAATAATAATTGCCAACGAGCGATCCGAGCCAAGAGGCGAGGATCGCGAGGCGGCAGCATTATAGAGCCGATGCGCGTACGAGGCACACGAGGTATTTTGCAGGCAGAAAAAATCTCGATCAAAAATTGTAATGTAACAATAGAAGGAAATAAAACCAATCACAGCGCGAGTTTTTGCGTGTGACGTCATGGTCCATGTGATTTCCCGAAGAGAGAGCGTCGAGGAGTTTTAGGTGAGTAAAAATATACCATTTTAAGCGCTTGTTTGCGTTCTTTTTGTGGTATTTCAACTGTGTGGACTTTAGTGGAATACTGGAGTACAGTGCTCTTGCTTTATTTTTGAACCAGCGTGTTCTAGATCGAGCGAAAGTGCTCAAACATTTGAACCAGCGTGTTCTAATTTAATCGAGCAAGCCGCTCAAACATTGAACCAGCGTGTTCTGGCCAGCGAGCCACAAATTCTGGCCAGCGAGCCACAAATTGTAGAAACAACAAGCGAAACAGCATCTTGAAAGCAAATTAGATCACCAATACTGAACTGGCCAGCGTGCCAATAATCAAACAACAAATATTCCGCTGCTAGCGAGCTTAAACCAGCGTGTTCTAAACCGAGTAAGCGTACTGAAATCTGCCATAAACAAAAGTGCCAGAACCAGCGCGTTCTCAATCGGCTAGCAAGCCACGAATAATCGAACCATTTGGTTCAAAATCGAGCAAACAGTGCCAGTTTAATCAAACCTCTCGTACAGTACCGAAGACATACAGTTCAATTCATAAAATTAAAGTTCTGTTACAACTGTATCGTAGTTTGATCAACAATCATTTATATGCTGTGCATCTTTCGTTATCCCCAATGATTTCAATAAATACAATAAACATGATAAACCCTTTGTTTTCTCTTGTTTCTTAGGTACAACAACAATGCCAACCCCAATAAGCCCAGTCTGGAGCACTAAAATTCAGTGTCGAGCACTCCGTATCCTCTAGGTTCTAACCATATTTCTTATTCTACAGCTCTAAATTCTTCTGCTCTTCCTCAATCGCCTGGCTGTTATATGCTGCAAGGCACTGTACTTTATCTATTCTCAAAGTGCCATAAGAGTAAAATGTCAGAAATAACTATGAAGTGAAATATATAGTTGAGTGTTTCTAATGCACAGTTACAAAGTGTTCCATCGTGATTTATTAAAATGTAAACAAACTATAAATATTGCTATTTTCATTTATCAGCGTATTATATTCAGATCAGGCGGAGGCAATTTTTCTGGGTTTTTGCTTTCGTTGGCACTTTAGCGATAGCTACGACTAGTAATAATAATAATGGCCATATTTATATAGCGCGGCATATCACCAGTCTCATGGCGCTTTACAAATTACTCAGTGACATCCTGTCAGTGAAGTTGCAGACTACTTACACGGCGCTGATAGCTGGCACGCAGTTTACAAATTTTGAGTCGAAACGTCAGTTAAGGTCTCGATAAAGGTTCGACGTGTCATTTCGGAAAAACGCTCTTGCAACGTCGGAATTAAAGCCACATAGACGTACTATATACCGTTTTAAAGGTCTTGATTTGAAGAAAGTATATATTTAATCGGTTTTGAACAAATGTTAAAAGCGTAGATGTTGTATATATTTCTACGCGAAATGACTCTGTCCGCCAGACAGAGTTCAGCCCTTCAGGCTTTGAAACATTTTTTTTCTTAATTAGCCCTTTCGAATACTGTGTCGGGCATTTTTGATATATTGCGTATTACAGATTTTATCCCTTTTCAAAGTTGAAAAAGTAGTTTTTCATCCCATTTTGATACAACCCAGGTCATAAAACCTGAACGAAAAATAATTTCAAAATTCCCCCGACACAGTATTTGAGAAACGGCTGTTTTCCACGACTCGTGAAAAACTTAGGAAAATTGGACAAAACTCTAAAAGGCTGTACTTCAACAAAGTTCTGTTTTTGGCCGAAAAAGAGAGCCGAGAAACAGCCCGATAAAAGGTTTTCGATTCATTTCACGGTTGACTAAGAGTCCCGCCTCCAAGGGTAATCTCATTAACATTAGCCAATCAGAGCGATTCATGTTGTGTTCAGTCTCCGCCGATTACAAAGTTCAGACGAGCCGCAGAACAGAGAAGCTATACAGTTCACCGACGCTCGATACTTCTACAGAAACTAGTTAGCTATAGTGTCGATTCCAGCTTAATTTAAAGAAGAAACACTCTTTTAGGAGTACAGAAAAATGGCACCACAGTAAGCAAACAATTAATATCATGCAGGGAAAACCACTGCAGCACAGCTCGATCCACACCATGTACACGGTAGGCTGTTTATGTCATCCTAAAATGTTTTATCGCGCTGAAACAAAACCGGCAAACCTTATTTTTGGCCGATTGAAAAACTTTATTGCTTCATTCTTTGTGTACTTTCAGTCTTCGATTATTCTAACTTCTTGGAACTTGAGTATAATCCCTCCAGCCATTGTTTCTCCTAAGAACTTTACAACCGCTCACAAACTAAATTGTGCTGTGTTTTTTCTTCTTATTCTTTTTTTAATACGGCACCAAGAAAGATCTACTTTTACACTTTTGGGCATTGCATTATAAACGTAGGAAATCTTCAATAACGAAAAGTAGCGCAGAAAATCACAGGATCAGCGAGAATGAAATAACATGCCCAGTGAATGACAGCAGCCGTCAATCATTTTTCGCGCCTTTTTTAGCGCCTTTTTTAGCGGGAAATCAGAAAGTCGCATTTTCAAGGCTTTAAATAATTTTTTAGAGTTTAAGTTTTTTTGTGATGCTTGATTAGGGCTTTTAGATTTAAAATTTGCGAAAAAAACGCATTTTCAAAACTTTTCCATTTTGAACCTTTATCGAGACCTTAAAGTGATTGCTTTCGAATTTGATTGGTTAGTTATCCATGATTGCGTTTACTTTGCCTCGTGATTGGTTGAAGTAAAACCAATTGTGAATCACTTCAGTTTGTGATTGGTTCATTGATGTCTTTACTTGCTCCTGTGAGTTTGGTTTTAGTTTTACGACACTTGCATTCTACGTCATAAGAAAACCACATGGGAATTAGTAAGAATACCAAGTTTGATCAGGATTTGGTGAATAGAAACTGAATAGCAAGCTTTCAAAAATCGCAAAAATAAAGAGACGTTTGACAAGCGTCCATAGAAACATCGCTTATTTTTGCAACTTTTCAAAGCTCACCACATGGTAAATATCCCATGAAACGTCCCCAAACTTGGTAAACTTACTAATTTCGATGTACTCTTTTTTGTGATGGGGTTCATTTCTTTAATTACATTATAATAAATTAACTTTACAAACTCGGCCAAGTTCTTTTTTCAATTGGTAGTGGTTTAGTCCTAACCTTGATCAGATCTCCTTCACTGAATACAAGTTCCTCTTCCTCAGCATCAGGGTTGGGTGACATCGTGCTGGGATCGTAATCGTACAAGGCGATAAATATCCGTATCATCATCTCCCCCTGATCTTCCTCCGGCACCTCATTACCTACATCCAAGGTAAACGTCCTATCTCCCGCGCCATCACCCCCCTGACTTGTAAAGCTTTGCGCTGAAAGATTTTCCTCACTAAGGTGACTTTCAGGGGGGCGATACTCAGTTGGTGTATCAACTGCAGCTTGGTCGTGAAGGGGAGTTGACGTTCCATGTGGTGCACCAGTTTGATCCGCTTCAATGTCGCTATACGTGTTACTCCGTTCTCCCTCGGTGGATCCTTCCTCGAAATTAATATTTTCCAGCACTCTTTCGGAAGACTCGATGGATGGATTAGAAACCTGTTCCTCTGGGCTTTTGCTAGATGATAAAAACTGCGCTAAGCTTTCTTTCTCGTCATCTTCTGAGCTCGGGGGTTCCACTGCCGCTAATCGCAACGTATCGATGTTCTGTTGCGAGAGCCTGCGCACGTTCTCCGCTGATACAGCTTTCCCGTGCTCCTGGCTCTCCTCAAGCTCCTCGTCCAGTAAATCCATGACGTCATCATCGCTGAGGAAACCTTCAGAGGTGGATTGAGACGTACGGCTTGCTTCTTGCCGAGGTTCCGTCACGTCATCTCCATCCTCCTCTTCTTCTTGAATGACAGATAATGACATGTCCTCACTCGAGTCATCATTGAATTCTAGAGGGTGTAAACACGATTCCTTATCATCCTCCTCCTCGCCCTGCGTCTCGGGGCGTTCATGTTGTAAGCTTTGCGCCGAGCTTAGGGAGCGATTTAGTTCGTCCATATCAATGTCACTTACGTCTGAGACAATACTCATTTTCCTGGACAGATCGGTGAACGGTATTCCGTAGTCTTGCTGTTGTTCTTCAGCTTCACGGTCCGCTTCGGGTATATCATGTTCTTGATCGTCACCCTGTTGAGAACAAGCGACTAGGTGAGTACTTCTTTTTTCCTTTTTTACTCTAGTAAACTGCTCTATAAAGTCCGGACCCAGGATGGACTGAAGGACCATTTATAAACGGATTTGAAACAGAATCAGAATCCCTGTCTTTTCAATCTTTTTACATCAGTTTGAATTCAGTCTAAACGATCGTAAATGTACTCATGTTTTCTACTCAATGCGAACAAACTAACACAATAAGATTCTCCACATACCAACTGTTGATAGGGTGTTTCCTCAACTTTCCGCAGCTTCGTTCCCTTTCCATTCGTTTCCGGCTGTTCATTTTGTATACTCTTCACACTAAAATGTTCTGGCTCAAAAGAGCACATTTCCACCGACTCCTCTTCGTCGCTGCTACCACCAAAGTCACTCTTATTACTATCGCCGCTATCCGAGTCCTCGTCTTCAACATTAACTTTCCACACCACTGGCTCCCCTCTCGTACGAGACTCTGGTATCTTGGAGCCATCCTTTATGGGAATTCCATCGTTACGGCTAATGACCTCCCGTGTATTCGCATCCTGTCGTTCCTTATCTTTAGCTTCTTCAAATGGTTTTTCTTCTTGTTTTAGATCGCTTACGTTATGGCTATTGTCCTCTAGCTCGGTTCCAGAGTCGGACCCATTGGACCCGTCCGTATGATCTTTCGCCTGTAACGGCGTTCCAACAGAATGGTTCACTATTAGCCGATTGGCCCTGAAGTTAAAGGTACTCAGGGGAATCTCAATGACGTTAGAGGCCATAGATTCATCCTCCAGTGATTGAGTTCTAACGTACAGTTGTAGAATGTCACTCTTGTTCTTCTTGACAGCGCGTTCAATCATCCACGGTACGACGGTCACGCAATCCGCAGTGGGTGACGTGACCTGCAGCACAAAAATACATCAATGCGATTAACATGTGCATTGTAACTGTTTGGTTCTCTTGTCGATAACTATTTTAGATATTGGTTAGACATTGGGTACCCTATATAATCTCTCTTAACCTTAACTATCCATTGCAGCACCAAGTATTCACATTTTCGAGTTCAGTGGCTACATTGAAACCAAGCATCCTGCAATATAATGCATCCAAACGGCTAGTATAGGTTATCTATACAATAGTCTTCTCATGGCATTGAAATAAATAAACAATAACTTATTTGAAATATGTGAAGAATGTGATGTAAAGTGGTAAGATTTAGTGCTAAGTGTGAACGCTTTATTTTCCATACATACCCCCATACAATTCAATTGAATTGCTCCGTATAAATGCAAGGGATGTATGAGAAAAGTTCTCGGGATGTATCCAGGGAACTTTTCTCATACATCCCTTGCATTTATAACGAGCAATTCAATTCAATTCAACGATATTTTGTTGTTTCTAGCTTATACACTGAATTGCGCTTGCATTAAGGAATTTGTTTTATTATTTTCTCCGAGGAATTCATTCACCTTGGCTTCAGCCAAACTTACTAAATATCCATATAATGATTTAGAACCTTTTCTCCGTCTTGGTACTCGCCCAAATCTACCTAAAAAGAGCTACATCAATGAAAATTTTGCGAAAACCTCGTCAAGTATGAAATAAGACACTTAAATACCTCGAACGTCGGCAATAACCCATATACATGTATGGCTTATTGCCTCCGTTCTCGGTATTTAACTCTCACTTATGATATAAAATCATGTTTGCCGCGTGGCACTAGTAAGTGTAAAGAGTGTGATGTAAAGTGGTAAGCTGTAGTGCTAAGTGTGCACGCCCTACGAGGGAAAGAGAAAACATCTCTGATCCAAGTGGGACTCGAACCCAACGACCTCCAGGTTACATGTCTGGCGCTCTACCAACTGAGCTATCAAGTCAGATGAGAGCAATCGTGGGTATTGGTGCGTTTTATGGGGTCACGGCGATTATATATGTATATGTAGTTATGATATAAAATCATGTTTGCCGCGTAGCACTAGTAAGTGTAAAGAATATGATGTAAAGTGGTAAGCTGTAGTGCTAAGTGTGCACGCCCTACGAGGGAAAGAGAAAACATCTCTGACCCAAGTGGGACTCGAACCCAACGACCTCCCTGATTCGCCGCGGATATTATCTGTTCCGAGAAGAGAACAGTTCTCGAGAGCGAAACTCAAGGGAAACTTTGAGCTTCGAGGATCAGATAATATCCAAGGACAAATATCAAGGCATATTTTGATGCCACAGTGTAGGTTATTGTCGTTATCATCCTTCAAATATTTTCTTTGACGCGCGCTTATACGCTCACAGTATTCGCTGATATTTGTCGTCTGGTGCCCTACCATAACACTGTAATTTGATTGGATCAGAAAGACAAAAACAATAGGGAAACCATTTCAACGTCGCAGCATGTCGTACGGTAACCGTGCTGTAAGTCATTGCCGTAAATTGCCCACACATACGAAATCTGCTCTAGTACATGCTGGGAGACAATTTTATACTAAGCCCTCCCTGGCGAGTATAACATTTGTCTTATTGAGTGTTGCATGCTGGATATTCAATATGGCGGCGAACTCGCTTCGTTCAAAATCGCAGGATTTACGCGCAGAGATATGACGTTCCAAGGCCGAAATGGATTGTGGTTCTAACTGTACAGCGGAATGGAGATTCTACGTTGGAAATGGAAAACGAATTCGACAGAAACAATGAAACAAATTCACCAGACCTTTCTGCTACGACCGCACTCCATTTCAGTCTAGGAATGTCCCATGTCCCATGTGTCTTACGTCTTATTGACAATAGGGACCTTAAGCAACCACGACGGCAACGTCCAGGATGACGGCATAAAACAATAGCCTTAATTACAAAATACAATAACTGCACGTGAAAATGCACGCAGTCGCCTATATTTTCACCATTCTCTGCAAAAATACTACGTGAAAACCCCAAATTGCACGTTTTAAAGACAACGCGAACGTCAGAAAGTAAATCAAATCATTTTTCGTTCGGCGTGAACGGAACTCTTAGTCATTATATTTTCCGAAAATCTGGTTGTGAAAAACAATTCAAGGCGAACAAGGGAAATAGTAAACACTGGCTATACCAGTAAGAATTCTATCAAGTAACAGTGCGACTACTGTAACTACTTAGACGACGAAAACCAATCACATTGCAGAACGAAAACAATGCATTCTAACTTACGGTTATTTGAGCCAATCAGTGTCGAGTAAAAGACAATAGCATGTCAACTTGCTCGAGCTTCGATCCGTAAAAGGAGAATTTGGTGGACTAGTTCTGAAGTCGAAATATTTTCAATGAAGAAAACCGCGTTAATCTGCTAGGATTCGTAATTTGGAATGCTTTATTTTCGTTCTGCGATGTGTTTAGTTCTCGTTGTCTAAGTTGCCATGGTTACAGTGTCTAAAGTAGTTGCACTGTAAAAAGCAAGAAGGCCATTGCCCCTTCTGTCACCACACAGTAGATTTACAAACCTCTGCACACTGGATATCGTTGATGTAAACCTTGTATCCCGTCACCCGCGCCCCATTAGATGTCCCTTCTTCCGTTATAGTCACTGGGATCCAGGTCAACTCTAATGAATTGGGCGAGCTCCTAGGGGAACTTGGAACAAGTTGGACATCCAAGGGTGGATCAGGAAGGCCTGTGGAAAGGATAAGTTGAATTAAGAGATTCCTGGTTTCAACACAATGACTACTTTTATGAAAGGACACCTTTCACGTTTATGAAGAACTTACCTCCGATCTCTGTAGTAAACTCTACGGGTGTGGCTAGTGCGTCGCTCTCAACATCATTGTCCTCATCGTTAAATGACATGTTAGGTCTTTTTGCTCGTATGTGGACCCGGTAATGTTCACTCGGTTCCAGGTTAGTGAGGGTGTGTTGGTAAGTGCCCGGTCTGAGTAGGTAATGAAACGGTAACAAATATTGTGAGGGTAATCTTAGGGTTAGCAAAAAATCCACTGATAGCCCCACATTTCGAAACGAACAACAGATGATATCATGTTTTGAACAAGTTTAATGCACAGTTTACGTTAAAGACCTCAGGGCAACAACAACTCTTTATTGTACTTCAAAGTAACATGACCAAGCGTAGCTAGCGTGACCAAGTAACAAAGTCACCTGTAATAACCATTAAAGTGTCTATCAGCCCAAATGTGTCATCATTAAAATCGATTCTCCATCAAGTAAATAGGTGACTAGTAGAATATTTCTTGATTTGAGTGTTGCGTCTATGAGTTATAGAGGTTTCTATTTCCAATATGCTAATTATGTGATGTCACAGGAGGCCAACAAAAGGTCGTTTATTTCTCCTTGTGATTGAAACCATTTCTGATTTATACAAAATATCTGATCAAATCACTGATATAAGGCCCAAATATAACATGGATGTGTAAAATATATATTTATCTCTGCCAGCACGTTTTGTATAATAAATTAGTCCTCCTGTGACATCAGTCAAGACCATAAAAGGTTTGAGAATGTGAATATTGACGTCATGTAAGGGGAAAAAGGAAAAAACCTCTTCAGCTACATCTACATTACCAGGAGCAAAACATTAATATAATAGGTCTAGATAAGAAAACAGCACCAGCCAGCAGTAAGGGTATTATGAATACGATTTTAGGTGCATTCATACAGACCACTTTCAGGTAGCATTAGTTTCCCTCTACAGATTAATATTCCAAATTATGCAAATTAGGAGGCGGCCATTACGAAAGTGGTGATATGGGTTGATTATCTGATCCTTGAGATTGCGTTTGAATGAATGTTTCTTTAGAATCTCGAGTGATTCATCAATTGTATTCCACAATACCGCACCAGGTACATTATACTATCGCTAATACAGCCCTAGAGAGATGGAGATCATACAAAAACCACCAAACCTTACATCAAACCCTCGCTTTATCTTTCGATTATGGTATTTCTCTCTCTCTCTCTCACTATAATAAAGCAAATTCTTCTGGTCACTATTTTATGTTCATTTACAACAACATACAGTACCATGACTGCCCCGGATCCAGGCAATTTTCCGGTAAAGAGATATTAGGGAGCAAAGGACCACGGGAAGGGATCAGAGGTAGTGCTTCCTTGCGTCCCATCTTACTCCTTCCCAAGCTCCCTTGCGCCCCATCTTACTCCTTCCCAAGCTCCCTTGCGCCCCATCTTACTCCTTCCCAAGCTCCCTTGCGTCCCATCTTACTCCTTCCCAAGCTCCCTTGCGTCCCATCTTACTCCTTCCCAAGCTCCCTTGCGTCCCATCTTACTCCTTCCCAAGCTCCCTTGCGCCCCATCTTACTCCTTCCCAAGCTCCCTTGCGCCCCATCTTACTCCTTCCCAAACTTCCCTAAACCCACCGAAAACGCCTGGGTACTAAGCAGGTATCACGATCACTTCATTCTTTGTATTATCTGAAGTGTGAAAAAGTGAGAGTCTATTGTAATTTAAGCCAGGCAGTCAGGCCACGAAGGGCTGTTGTTCGGGACCATTCAGTAATCGATTCCTAATACCTTATAGTCCTATGTGGGGTGCCGTTCACAATGACCTCGTGACAGTAACTGCTGTTGCCAGGTATCCATTCGATCTTAGCCGAGGTGGGTGAAATGGAATTTACCTGGACGTCACTTGGAGCCAAACTGGCATCTAGAAACAACAACACAGCCGATATTTATGAATAGTTAGCAAACTCATTAATAATTCACGAAGGAAAAACAGCAAATGAATGTGTAATTTCTGATACGGATTTGTCCTGATTTACATAAACGTTTGCTTCGATTTTCTCGACCGACATAGGTCGTCTCGCCAAAATAACTGAAAAGCATGACTCTGACACCTAGACGTTTGATAAGCCATAAACAGCTATACATATACATATATACTTTCAGCTCGAGTTGGTAAATCCGATAAGCACGGCTGCTCTGAATCTATTACTTATACGCTCGATATCTCAAACATAGAATACCTAGGAACTGTTCTATACTGAATGCTACTTTATAGCATTTAGACAGATAGTTAACGTGTTTACAGAGGCTTGGGTTATTGTTCGGTTAGTCGTTAGTTAGAACTTTGTAATAATAGTGGCTGCAGAGTAGAACAGTTCTACGGAAATAAAAAATATGCGTTTACTTTACTATATAAATGACAAAGCTTTGAAATGGAAAATTTATAAAAATTTCGAAGTATGTGAAATGGCGTGAAAACTAATTATGATAAAGTAAACGCTCTCAATCAGTGTTTTCAGTTGCTTACAGACAGAATACCTGAAATTGGTGGAGAACCTTATCAGCACTGGAGAACTTTTCTGACGTAATTTACCTTTTCCTATAGTAAGCATCGCCTCCTGATCGATCGACTCCTCTCCTCTGTTCGTTAAGGTTCGTACTGAGATCCGATAAGTCTGTAAAAAAGACAAGGCCAAACGGTTTTAAATTTTCTGAATGTATTTGATTATCAGGTTTAAGCAAGCACGTACAATTGTGGATAGTCCAACTCTTGTATCTTTTTTATGTAACAACCGGTTTTTTACGCATTATCAATAAATGACAAATTTTCTTTCTCGGAATCAGCGTTGAGACAATTAAATTTACCAAACAACACCAACAGAATTGGAGAAGGAGAAGCTAGAAAGAATACCCTCGAGCTGTCTAGACACTACAGGCTGGCTTTCAGATTCGTACATTTGGCCTCTGTCCTCGCATTCAGTTTCTATACGTCCAGCTTTATTTACTGGCTAATATCACTGACTTCTCGTTCTGCCTACCTTATTTGGATCGATATCTTCTATGAGCGCCTTCGTTCTGTTACTACCTTTAATCAACATCCTCATCTCACCATTCACGTATACACCATAACCGCGGACCTCCTCCGCTGGCAGGTCAGCTGGCTTCCAGTTCAACAGCACGCTACGAGTGAATTGACGCTCAAGAGCTATACGCTTCGGTGATGGGATCCCTGTGGACACAGAATTCGATAAGAAACTGGGCTATGACATGACACAAATCTCATTTAATTTTGTTAACTCAAAGGCTCGACAGAGGGCCATTAATTGTTTTTTTTGCATTCTAATATGCTAAACTAACTGCAAAATGCCACTCACTTATCAACATTTAGTCGATAAAAACGTCTCCTACATGGAATAGCAATATTCTGCTGCGGAAAGGGAAACGATCGATGAAGATGCCTTGATTAATTTGTATTACTGGAAGTTTACGCAACAGTGTATGATCAAGCAAACGAGTGAGCGACGAGGTGTAGAAACCAGTCTCAGATCCACCGCGTAAATCCGTGAGTCGTAAACCCAGTGTATTACTGCAGACAAAGCTTTAAAGTTCACTGCCTTTGAAAAACTGGTTGCTTTACCTGCTGCCTCGTTTGTCACGGCACAGTGCGTGTTGTCTGGTGTGGCTACGAGCCTACTTGCCTGCTTTATGCTTCCTCGTTTGCCTGTCTGCCTATCGGTATACCATCCTAGACACGAGAACATAAACAACTGGAGGTCGTGTAAAGAAGACCGCATTAATATGATAGCAAACTATCACTTTGCTGGAAGATCATAATTCAATAGAACCGTTCATAGTTTTGAGCCACCAACAAATTTCAAAGCATTGACTTGAACCTGGCACAGTTTCATATGCCCTTCAAGGAATTCCTGCCTCGCTATCTAATTCTATACTCTTTTGGGAAGATTTTGCCACTCTCTTCTGCTTTATACCTAACTCTTTTTCACTGTAGATTTTAACTCGTAGATCGTGTGATGTATAAACAAGACTACATATCTTTCAACCTAAGGCCCCCGATTATTAAGCATAACCAGCAAAAGGACCACTATTGATTCCCAGAACCCACACACCTCGTGTCCTGACTTTTTGCTCGGCAACCCAACTAAAATAACTAAGGATAACGGGATATAATGGGGGTTTAAAATGGGGTAAAAAAACTCTAAATTTCTAACAAGACCTGATGCACCCATGAGGGATGATCAAAGCCAGGACCCGGCTAATCCACAGATCGAATTGGAATTTAGCATGTGATTTTTGTGGACCAACAAACTCAACTCACATATGGCGCCACATCCGGGAATCGAACCTGGGCCAGAGGTGAGAGGCGAAGTGCTTAACCACTGCACCAACCCGGGTACCACAATTCTCGATAAAATTGCCGACTTACTGACAGGTTCGAGGTCTGTGTCATCACTCGTCATACCATCCTGGCTGTACAACACTTCTCTTGATTCTCCCGTAATGCTACCGCTGTCCTCTTCTTCCTCCTCGATATCTCCTAACTTTGAGTCTTGGATGTGTTCTACGTTCAGACGGAGGTTACGGTGAAGTTTACCTGCAAAACAATCCCCGACAACCAAATGTTAGGGAAAGGGATTCAAATTGGTTCTTCGCAATTAAATACCCAGACATTAAAGGCTCACAATCACCCTAGACACATTGCGGCCATTTGTTTTGAAAATTGCGCTATTGTTTGATATATGCTCTGATTGGTTGGTTATCAAGTCTTGCTCCACGTGTACCAATTTTCGACTGCAACAAAATGGCGACTGAACGGGTTTGCGCCCGCAAAACGTCTAGGGTGACTGTGGGGCTTTAATTCAATCCTTGGAGTTATCATTGTCTAGGATGGAGATCAACAGGGGACCACGTGAACTTGTCAATCACAAAAATGGCGCTAGAGCAATATAGATTCCAGAAATGTTAGTGTAAAGGTAACCAAGGCAAGTTTTAGAACTGAAGCAAAGACAAATTTCTGAAATCTCCAAATTAAAATTGACACTATGACAAAAATTTGCCACGCCCATTTACAAAACGCAAACAACAATGATTTGTGGGGAAAGGGGGCAGCGCATGAAGTACTCCAAACGAGGACAGTCTTTGTATAGGCAGATAAACTGCACAGTTCGTTACAAAATTGTCTTCATAGGCAGAAAAACTACCCAAAATTATAGCAGCACAAAGCTGAATAACTGTACCATTTTTAACATAATTAAGAAAAGACCTTGATATGTATGTCAGCAAGACAATTAAAAGGACCAGTGCAGGGAGGGAGGGAGGCAATTTCTGTATGAGTCAAACGTGTGCTAGCACAGCGAAGGAATGACGCTGAGCACAGGACACGAGCAGAGAGATCCGCTTACAGGCCATACGGCACGTAAAAGCTTGAATATGATTGGTTTAGCTATAAAAGCATGAAGGATACACGGGATCAGGAAATAATAATGGATTATGGTCCCTTGTCTTGATAATCTTGATAACATGACATATAACGGGCTAATCTGGTTTATGGTTGTCCATTAATTTTATTTTATAATTATAAATTGCTTTTCGATTTGCCACTTTTTTAGTGTCAATAGGTCAATCAGTGTTAGAAATATCCAAATTAGTAATAAATAAATAAAAAATGAGCAAGTTAAAGGAGCAGTGTCACGATTCTGATTGGTTGTTATAGACAATGGCAAAATCACGCTATGCCACGCGCCGCTGCAAATTTCCCTTTCGATTGAAATAAATAAAATAATGCTTTATAAAAATATAACATCAAACCTAACCATATAATACTGAAGTATAGTTTTAAAGCAATTTCGGCTCGAGATATCGTGCAAATACGCCGATGCAAGCGGATTACTCAGACTTCTACTTCTGTCACATCGTTTGATTTCTTGTCCGCCTGACACATTTTCAAAACTTTGGGCATGAATACTAATCGTGACACTGCTCCTTTAAACCACAAAATGTATGACACTTTACCGGTAAAATCCTGTCCGCCATTACTATACTGGGAGTCGTTCCTTTATTCAGCGGAAGTGATGTCATACGCGCAATACGACAACTAGCGTGGCTACTTTTTTATGGACACTATTTCGCGCGAACCTCGCAAGGATAAATATAACTTTCTTCTTGTGAATGAGAAGGGTTTTTAGTAGAAATGTGCCGCCAAGGCGTTGTGTTGCGCAGGCGCGTGTTGCGCGTATGACATCACTTCCGCTGAACAAAGGGAACGGCCTCCAGTAATGACGGAAGTTTAGATTCAACACTCGGAATTCAAAAAATTCGTCATTTCGGTTTGGACTGGTAAAAATATAGCAACTCTATTTTATGAATATGTATAAACATTCATACGTCAAAATGTGATCGTACGTTCGTTAATTAAGTGGCACTCTGCAGGACATGGCTTGCTTTGCTCAAGACATGAACCATTGCCATGGTTACTAATTTTCTATTTCCAGTTCTGGCACCACATTGTACTTGCACCATTTTATTGATTGACAAGGTCACGTGGTCACTTAGTTTGGGTATGTTAAAGCAAGATTGGGTTCATTTAAATGGTTTATGATGTGGGAATTAGCTGTTGAAGTCACTCAGTTAGGTATTGCGAGCAGGAAGTCCATTGACGATTAGCCAGTCTGCAGTTTTGTTTTAAGGAAATCTGGAAAGATGCATTTTACAAATAAACTATTTTGCATTTCAAAAATTAGGATTCATTTGACGTTTATACCAAGTTATCAATCACAATACGTAAATACGCCGATTTCGTAATTTTCGCCACTTTATCTTTTAATTCTTATTTTAAATCTGATTATTAGAAATGCACGTTTTTCCATATCAGCTGATCTCGGAAGCGATTCAACCAACAATGTTATTTCAACAGTATTTTACTATTTGCTTACGTCGTTCTCACTTAGCAGAGTTCCTAAGAAGAGGAACTGATTGGCTAAAAATACATAGATTAGCAGTGGTTTTAAAATTTGACAGCAATTGAGCGACGATGGTTGTTTAGTGTAGTGGTTGCGACGTTTGCCTTACGAGTAGGAGGAGCGAGGTTCGAGTTCCAGAAAATCTCTCAAATTTTTTACCTCACCATTTTCTTGAGAGGTTTTTCTTGAGAACGTACCCTAGCTCAAGTTGGGTAAGATCTTGTTTACTCACCGGTTAGCGTTTTTTAATGGTTCAGGGTAGAGTTTTAGCTAGTTTATATTGTCATTTCACGAAGTGAGCGATTCCTCTCCTTAGGAGTTCGTTCAATTAGCAATGGAGACCTTACGCACTGAGGACGGCAACGGCTGTGACGACGGACGTAAAAAGTGTTTTCTCACGAAACTAGGTGTTTATCGTTTCCTTTATTCACCTGTTATCGCTTTTCACAGCCAGATTTTCGAAAAATATAGAATATTTAACTTTCGTACGTTGCGTTTTCTTTTTTAAACGTGAAATTTGTTTTTTTTACGTTGTTTTGCAGATAACGATAAAAATAGGTACCCAGTGGGTACATGTCTACTTTACGCGTGTAAAACAAATGCACAGGTTTATTGGATGACTTTAGGCGCATGCGCAAAGCACTGCTGTATTCTCGAGCACGATTGATTCTACCGCTGTGGTTTGGTTTTAAAGCCCGAATTGAGTAAATACTGTCTGGGAAACAGTGATGACAAGACAGCACAACAGAAATCTGATGGCGCCGAGTACATCCAGCTATAGAACTTCAAAGTATCTTTGAGAACCTTTTATTCGACCAGTTTGACACATACCTCGAAAGCTGTTACAAATTAAGTTTGTAAATTTTAAGAAATTAATGGTAAAATTCAGACCAAAGCGAATCTTCCCAAGCAAACAAACTCGTGGTATTTCAACCTCGTTCCCAGGCCATAGTCTTCCGCGCATCCAACATGGCAGCGGTAAACGCTGGATCACGTGATCACAGTTAACTTGACAGCGTACGGTTACATGAAAAATGTAGGCGATTGCGTGCATATTCACGTGCAGCTATTGTATTTTGTAATATTGTTTTTCGCCGTCGTCCTAGATGTTGCCGTCCTGGTTGAGTAAGGTCTCTAACATTTACCAAGGGACTGCAGATCAGCTAACCGACTCCGCTACTCGATATATTACAAAGGTTTTATCATGTTAACTCCATTTTATATATAGTTTATATGAGTATTTCATAAGTACCGGAGAATTGAAGCACTTTGACGGGCTCCACCAATGGCTGTTTTCTCTCTGAACCGCTATCATCCGGGCAAACTGCGACTTTATAATATCGGTTTATATGCAATACGTTAGAATGTGGTAATGCTCGTTATTAGATAAAATAATGAGTGTGCAAAATATCACCAAATTTACTGTGCGACTACTGTAACCAGGGCCACTTAGACAACGAGAACCAATCACAGGGCTACTTAGAAAACGAGAACCACTCACAGGGCAATTAGACAACGAGAACCAATCACAGGGCCACATAGACAACGAGAACCAATCACAGGGCCACATAGACAACGAGAACCACTCACAGGGCCACTTAGAAAACGAGAACCACTCACAGGGCCACTTAGACAACGAGAACCAATCACATGCAGGGCCACTTAGACAACGAGAACCAATCACAGGGCCACTTAGACAACGAGAACCACTCACAGGGCAATTAGACAACGAGAACCAATCACAGGGCCACTTAGACAACGAGAACCAATCACAGGGCCACTTAGAAAACGAGAACCACTCACAGGGCCATTAGACAACGAGAACCAATCACAGGGCCACTTAGACAACGAGAACCACTCACAGGGCCATCAGACAACGAGAACCACTCACAGGGCCATTAGACAACGAGAACCAATCACATTGCAGTACGAAAACAAAGCCGCGGCTTCCAACTTACGTTTACTTGAGCCAATCAGTGTTCAGTACAAGACAATAGCATTTCAACTTACTTGAGTGTTGATTCGGTAAAAGGCACATTTGATGGACTGGTTCTGAAGTCTTGAATGAAGAACATCGCGTGGGTGTGCTAGGATTTGTATTTTTGAATGCTTTGTTTTCGTTTTGCAATGTGTTAACTTCTCGTTGTCTAAGTGGTCCTGGTTACAGTAGTCACACTGTAGTTGTAATGTGTTTAGTTCTCATTGTCTAAGTGGTCCTGGTTACAGTAGTCACACTGTAGTTGTAATGTGTTTAGTTCTCGTTGTCTAAGTGGTCCTGGTTACAGTAGTCACACTGTAGTTGTAATGTGTTTAGTTCTCGTTGTCTAAGTGGTCCTGGTTACAGTAGTCACACTGACTACTGTAGTTGTAATGTGTTCAGTTCTCATTGTCTAAGTGGTCCTGGTTACAGTAGTCACACTGTAGTTGTAATGTGTTTAGTTCTCATTGTCTAAGTGGCCCTGGTTACAGTAGTCACACTGTTGTTGTAATGTGTTTAGTTCTCGTTGTCTAAGTGGCCCTGGTTACAGTAGTCACACTGTAGTTGTAATGTGTTTAGTTCTCATTGTCTAAGTGGCCCTGGTTACAGTAGTCACACTGTTGTTGTAATGTGTTTAGTTCTCGTTGTCTAAGTGGCCCTGGTTACAGTAGTCACACTGCAATTACTACTTTCATACTCATAAATTTATAGATTTATGCAATTACTGAGTTCATGTTAAAACATGTTAGGTCAACTTCTTAATGATGTTACCCACGACTACTGATATTAAATGCGAAACGAAACGATTATATTTAACGGTTCTGTTTATAAATATTCCAAGCTTTCAAGTGGTGTACGTTTTAAATTGCTTAATATTTTAAACATGTTTATACACAATGTGATGGAAGGAAACATTTTTGTTTTCAAAAGTGTAAGAGTTTGATCGCCAGACAACACAAATGGCTGTATTTCAGGTACCCAAATGCCCAGCTGATACGAGCAGTTTCCACCATAACAATTTCCGGTTTGTACTACCATGATGGACAGTCAAATACAACCATGCAAGACAATGTAGCTACAATACACCGAGAAAGGCCTCCCGGCTAGCTCAGTGGTTAAGAGCCGGCCTATCGAGCGGGAGGTCGCGGGTTCAAACCCCGGCCGGACCAACACTCAGGTTCTTAAAATAACTGTGCTGCCCTTACATAATACAGTAAACGGTTAGACCTTCACGTCTTCTCGGATAAGGACGTAAAATCGTAGGACTAGTGTCCCCAAATAGCTGCAAAGCTAAATACATTGATACTTAAATAAAATCACTTAAGTCAATGGGTACCAACTCACAAATTAACATGTTACAAAGGCAGGGTCAAAAGACTGTCGTGAGTCTTGTTTGAATACTTACGTTCGATCTCCTCTTCGTCACTACTGCTGTAAATCTCATCTGCGACACGAATACATTATATGGTAAAGAACTAACTTATTAATAATAATACAGGCAAGGAAGAGCAGTAGATTAATAAATATGTTTACTTTGTTTTAGTTCTCCAATAAGTTGGGATATATCAAGATTGGGCTCTGAGATCGACATTGCTTATACTGCCATACAGCAGGCTTAGTTGGGCATTCAAGCATCATTTGTGAATGTGACGCGCTCGACTAATTCGTACCTGTTCCGTTCGTCATCAACGTCATCTCGTTCTCATCTACCGAGAAAACAAAGAAAACCATTGTATGGTCAAGTATAATTATTGTTGTTCAAAATACGACTGGAAAAGATTCTGTCGTGCATGCTCGAGGGCGTTTGACCGCTGTGAGACTATTTACTGCTATCTTAAACCCGTAATTTCCCCGCACTTTCTACAATATGGGCAACTCAATTACGTCATACCGTGCAAGATGGCAACGCACGGGAAATTCAAATGCGTTTCATGGACAGGAACACCGAAGGTTCCTTTCAAATTTGGGATCTTGGCTTAAAGGAGCTGTATTGATGTCGGCGAGAAGGCCTCTCCATTTACAGTCCTAGCCGGACACTATTTGCTGCGATGTTCATATGAACTGACGAACCTCACGCACATGTGGGATGGTTAAAATCAAACCAAATATGACAAACAAACTGGGCTGTGTCACGGTGAGAGGTTGACTGGAGTCCGGGTCGTACAGTTGTTATCAGCGATTTTCATATGAACTGACGAACCTCGTGCACATGTGGGATGGTTAAAATCAAACCAAATATGACAAACAAACTGGGCTGTGTCACGGTGAGAGGTTGACTGGAGTCCGGGTCGTACAGTTATTATCAGCGATTTTCATATGAACTGATGAACCTCGTGCACATGTGGGATGGTTAAAATCAAACCAAATATGACAAACAAACTGGGCTGTGTCACGGTGAGAGGTTGACTGGAGTCCGGGTCGTACAGTTATTATCAGTACATACATACATACATATAACTTTATTTCCGTACGCTAGCCACTACAACAGTAAGCTGGTTTCCACGTGGGGCGTAACAATAAATATATGTACAGATTAAAAACATATATTGATAAAAATCAGTAAAAAATCTGCTATCAGCATAACTCAGTAACAGGAACAGACACTCCTCTTGAATTGCCGTAAAGATTTGGCTCTTTTAGCCTCATCTGGCAGGTTATTCCAAAGCATAGCACCACTGTATTTGAAGCTTCGCTTGAGGAAATTTGTACGCGGTCTTGGAAGTGCTAGATCAGTTTCAGAGTTTCTTAGCTGATAGCGTTTATCGCAGTCACTTGTTTTAATAAAAGAGTTTCTCAAATATGGTGCGGATTGTTCATTTAAGATTTTATAGATTAAAATAGATTTCATTTGATTACGTCTGGCTTGGAGCGTTTTCCATTCTAATTTAGCAAGTATATCAACGGATCTTGTGTCGTAATTCGTGCCTGTAATTACCCTAGCGGCTCGAGATTGAACTCTTTGCAATTTGTCTTTTAGCGTCTTGCCGCAAGTATCCCATAGTGGGCAACAATAGTCGAAGTAAGGTTGTACAAGTGATTTGTAAATTACTTCGAGTGAATCGGTGGGGACAAATGGCTTAATACGCTTTATGGCACCTATACCAGCACTTGCCTTTTTACATATCTTATTTATTTGATTTTCAAAACTAAGTTTTTCATCGATTTCAATCCCTAGGCAGGTATGTGAGTCTACTCGCAATACCTTGTTATTGTCTATGGAGATATTGTTTGGCTGGCTTTTGGTTTTATTATTTAAGTTATAGGTCGATCCAATTATCATTAGTTTGGTTTTGGAGGGGTGATACTGGAGCTTATTCACTACAAGCCAGTCACATATGTTATCCAAGTCAGAATTAATATTCGATGTAAGTTTGTCCATATCAGGGGCTGATGCAAAAATCTGGGTATCATCTGCATATATACATGGGGTAGTAAAATTAAGGCAATTTGATAAATCATTGATATAAAGTAGAAATAACAAGGGTCCTAGGATCGAGCCTTGTGGGACACCACAAATTATCTCTTTCGTGGAGGATAAATGACCATTTACTAAACATTGCTGTTGTCTATTAGTTAAATAGGAATCGAACCATTTTTGGCCAAGGCCCGAAACACCATAAAATTCCAATTTGTCAAGTAAAATGGAATGGTTAATTGAATCAAATGCTTTTCGAATATCAATAAATACTACTCCCGTTAATAAACCATTATCCATACTTTCGTACAGTGTATCGCACATTTGGATCAGAGCTGTGACTGTTGAATGAAGTGGACGAAACCCAGATTGGAATTTAGAAAGCATGGAGTTATCAAGTAGATAGCCGTATAGCTGTCTGAAAACTTCTTTTTCAAACACTTTACTGATTATTGGTAAGATAGATATAGGGCGATAATTTCCAGTTTGACGCCGGTCGTCAGCTTTGAATATTGGATTCACGCGTGCTCTTTTCCATTCTTCAACAAAAAACCCAGTAGAGAGTGATAGATTAAATATAAACGTTAACGATGGTGCTATTGTTTCCGCGGCAATCTTGAGTACGTTGGCCGGAATGTTATCAGTGATGTTCATATGAACTGATGAACCTCGCGCACATGTGGGATAGTTAAAATCAAACCAAATATGACAAACAAACTGGGCTGTGTCACGGTGAGAGGTTGACTGGAGTCCGGGTCGTACAGTTGTTATCAGCGATTTTCATATGAACTGATGAACCTCGTGCACGTGTGGGATGGTTAAAATCAATTTTCCTGTCTACAAAATTTACTTGATTTTCCCGGGTGCCGCCATCTTGGATCTTATGACGTCACATGGTTGCCCATTTAGGATCATTCACAGCTGCTCCCGCGATTTCTACCGCTGACTGCACATGCGCATCATATTGTATACCTGTCAGTTGAACCACTTATTACCTGCTACTTTCTCTATGAAGTTCGAGGGTACCAGACCTCTTTGGCCGTTCATCAGTTCTCCAATAAAGAAGCCATCCTTTAAGAGTAAAAAAAAATCAGTCAAACTTCGTTTTAGTATCAATAAGTTCGTCCACCAACTTCATTGCTAGACTCCTCCGCAGGCAACCTCTACTAATATCCCGTTTGGGTTTCCTGTGTCTGTGTCGAGGAAGGGAGAGTACTGGGACCGAGAAGAGGGGGGAAATCCTACAAAATAGAGTGATGCAACGCATGGCAAAACGTTATGCTCCGCTGGCCGATAGGAATGAATGCTGTGGAGCTCAAACACAAGTTCCCGAGGGCTTAAACCTTTTAAGTAAATTATAATTTTCTAACTTAGTAAACTCGGTTAATTACAAATTAAGAAAACAGTTTTGGCGGGAAACTGGCGGAACACGCGCGCGTTGGGCTCATTAAAAGCGCATGCGCGTGACGCTTAGCCGCGCGGAGGAAGCTACTTCACTGCAAGAATAAGAGAAGGAAAAATGTGTTTACCTCGTCGATGTCACCATACACGTACAGGTAATCACCAGCCTGAAACGCAAGCTCAGCATCGGGACAGTCGTTGGGTGAATGTTGTTTGGGGTCGTAGCTATACCTGGCGATATACACGGCTAGATGCTCCTGTTCTGTAGAGATCACCTCGCACTGTAAGTACTTCTCGTCTATACCGTCCTCGTCCTCTGTATCGTCCTTTACTTTGCCTTCCTCGTGACACTCGTCTTTATTTCTGACAGATTTGATTGGTCGTTTTGCTGTTTAGAACAGAAGAACTTTAGTAGTACACCTTACCGAATATTGTTTTTATGCAGAAACGAGTTGCTTGGATAAAGTAAGCTATTAAAATTGCGCTATTTTAGTAGTTCATACAAGTAAAATGCTATAAATCTGCATGGTAATAAACAGAAATGTTCGCTCGATCCTGGAGCCATTCTAGAAATAGATAAAAATAGATTAACAATCGTTTTCCTAGAAAAATAATTAAAAATTGACAGAAAAGCTCTTTTATTTGTCTTTTCGCTAGCTGCCTTCTACCAGCAAATAAAATATTGAATTGTCCCATTTCTTAATGAAGTCACGAACCAATGCATCTCGTTAGCGAGAGACTGTTTTACTGACATCATAGTGAAGTAGTACTATTTTGATCTTTACCTCGCACATGACCTCTGTCCTCTAACTGCTCGTCCTCAGGTGCGGAGCTGTCCTGCCCCGAGTCCTCCACATCCCTCGTGGCTGGCATCCTTGGTCCAATACTGTCGTCAATACTGGTCACACCATGGCTCTCGTCATTGTCTTCCATATCGCCCATATCACTGTCGGCCATGCTGCTGTGACTGACGTCACTGTCGTTGCTTGCACTGATTGTACTGTTATCACTCAAGGCAGCCTGGGTAATGCGACGAGACAGGAACGCGAGGTCATCGTCGCCGTCCTCGGTGGGTTTGGAGTTCTTGCGCTGTGCGTGTTGGTCGCGGTAACCTAATATACAAACACGAATACATTAAACTCTCGCCTTGCGGACACCCCGTTATATGAGCACAAGGGTGTGGCACAAGGGTGTAGCACGTGCGTGTGCACTTGAAATCTGACCAAAAAGCAAGCTCGACTGCTTTATTACACTTTATTACACTTTGCTCTTCTTCGATCATGCATTTGCGTTAGTGTTTCGTATATTATACTGATACGTTACGAATATATTCATTCGGTTACGACATTTACAAAGAAATGGGGTAAATTTTACAGACGAAGAAAATTATTCCTCTACCAGGATTCTGGTAAATATTGGTTTCTCCGTAAAGAACATTCAATATGATTGGTCTCGGCCCCCATACCACTCCCGTAGGCTGCCGGGGACTCTACAGGTTTGTCCCGGACCACTCCCGCAGGCTGCTTGGTCTTTAACAGGTTTGTCCTATTTGCGTATACCTTCTACAGGTTTAGCTACGCCTCTGGGGCACGCTATCACGGACAGGGGTTGAAGTGTTGGCAAAAATCCCGTTAATACCGACTCTCGCCATATTACGGACACTGCAAATCTCAGTGCAGTCCAGTGTACGTTATAACTAGAGTTGGCCGGACAAGATGCTAGCTGAATGGGCCATTGTATTTAAACAAGGTTAATACACCTTCATGCAGTTGTCAGTCAACCTTTGTCAAGTGAACATCTCTGTTCAAAGCTCTGCAACAGGTGATGTTTCGCTTGAGTGATTACTGACAGTTGGTATCGCGCGAAATTCAAATCGAAAACTTAAAAGTCTAAAATACGGAGTCTAAAATAAGGAGTTTGTAAACGGATGTAAAACACAGTTGACAGGCATAACTGAGCAACTAGCTTCCTACTGTTTACTATTTCTTGCCTTGTTTTAATTTTAACTGCAGCCTGATTACTTGCTGGACTGTTCTGAATTTGAAATTCAAATTTCGAATCGCAAAGGGCGAGAAGGGGGAGGGTCTTTTCCATTTTATAGTGCGGGTCCGGTTGAGGAGCTCTTGAGATCCAGAAAAACTATTTATCAAAATTTTCCTTCTCTCACTTATATGTCATATTAAATATACGTAAAATGTACTGTTTATGGTCTTGTTTCTAAAATCACTTTAAACTGGACAACTGAATCGACTCAAGTCACTGCTGTCCAGTCAGGAAGCGTCCTTTAGATTTCAGCTCGCTCCATCGTTTAAAGTCCTGGCCAAACGGACGTGCATGTCAACGCAAGTTTCCGATTTGCGTTTTATTTGGCTACCCACTTGCGTGGACTTGCGATGCTTTGCACTTTGATCTCGAGTTCGTTCGCGCGCTAGTCGCCGCGAGTTATTCCGTTTGATCACCCTACGCAAGTTGACTGCAAGTAGACATTGGTAAAGAAACGCATTTATCAATGAAATTTGTGAAATTTATTGGGAATTTTAACTAAACAGTATGGAAATGGTTTTTACGGTTAAACTTGCGTTAACTTGTGAGTCCGTTCGCAAGTCTGAGCTCAAGTTTTAATTTCGAAACTTGCGTTGACTTGTGTCGAATTGCACGTATTCACTAATACCGGGACTAATAATTATATCTACTCTTATTTTATCTGCCTCGTTATCATGTCTCTTACCACTCAGCGTATCTTCATCGCTATCAGACATCGCCAGGAGCTTGATTCTTGATGCTGCAGTCACCAATATATCATCATCCGGCTGGCTGCCTTCTCCAGTGACGTCATGTGTTGATGGTGAACCCGAAGTCGCCTCTGCATGCGATAAATTACTTCTACCTGTTTGAACTACACGCATAAGAAAGAATGATAAATGTTCTTTCTTGATGGAATTTCTCTTTCAATGCGCTTTTCATCCAACAACACGCTAATAAATGTAATACAAGAACAGGAAAGGAACGAATTTAAACTTTACGCAAAAGGGAAGGAACAAATTCAAGCTTTCACCAAAGTTTCACCAACTACGGATTTGTACTCGCTATTGTGCGGCTGCTTCACAACAAAAAGTACGTATGGCAAAATCTGCAATACTTCAAACATGCACGTTTCTGTTGTTGTAAGGTGTGCGTACATTCTTCGTTCAGCAAATGTCTAATAGAACGTCCACCGTCTCATCCCCATTTTCCTTACAAAGAACTTAATTTCCTTACCACTTGGTTCCTGTACGTTTATCCTGCCAGAAGAGCCTATAGACCCCTCTGATGTAGGAGATGGGTGTCCCTCTGGAGATGTCTGGGTGGCCTTGTGGTGAGTGCTGTGTGTCTGTCTCGCTCGTAATCTCTCCACCTCATTATTAACTGTGATGTACTTCTCATTGGTCACAGCACACTTCTGTTCCAGACTACGTACATCACGCTCTAGTGTAGTCACTGCTAGATGATGGGCACGAGTTGATTCTTCTTGAATCTGGTGACATTAATAAAATATCTCATATTTACTTACAGCGCCTTTCATATTTACACGGCCCGAGGAGGCACTGGTAACGAGAATGCCCACAGAGCTGAGTAACTAGGACGCATGCGCAAACTGACGCGTAAATCGGCGGGAATTTTGCCATAAACACTGTCTTTTGCCATAAACACTGTCTTTTGCCATAAACACTGTCTTTTGCCATAAACACTGTCTTTTGCCATAAACACTGTCTTTTGCCATAAACACTGTCTTTTGCCGGTCAATGTCTCGTGTTTGTGGTGAATTTTTATCCCAGTGTTCAAAACTTAAACCACACTGCTCAAAACATGTTTTTTTCTTAGTGTCTGAAGGAAATGGTCTGAGTATTTGAAGCTTAAGTTTGCCACAAAACCCTTATCCTACTCGCAAAAAAAAAAAATCGCCATTTTGGTAAACGCTGCTGTCGGCCTTAGTCCCCGCGCGTCAACTTATTCAGTTCTGTCCACCGTGGAAAAACGTTATGCTCCGCTGGCTCATAACAACGGAGGCTCTGGGGAGGAGATTGTTCAAATTCAGATTTGGTACAGTTTCCGAGGGCTTAAACTTGTTTAATTAACACTTTTCAAACTTAGTTAACTCACAGTGAATTACAAATTAAGAAAACTTAAACCTGTTAAAAGGTTTAGGCTGAGCTTTACAGTAGCTTTGTTAATTGTTTTTGACGAAACATAAATTGCGCGCACGCTGGGCTCATCAAAAACGCATGTGCCTAATGTTTTCCGTCACTGAACCCAGCATGATTCTGATTGGTCACTTTACCCCCAAAGCCATTTAAACGCTGTAAAACTCGATTCTCAGTTAATAATTGCATGCTTGATTGATGCAAGCCTGACTACACTGACTGAAGATGATACGAGTCGCTAAATAAATGTACGAAAAGCACTGTAAAACACTTATGGCTTTACGTTACGAGTGTGACCCAGAAGCCTTAGAGACTTCACACGTTTGCACAGCCAAAACTGAACACTTTGTGTACATACAATGCAAACCTTTGTCATTGATCAGTTTAGTCTTTATGATTTGTTTTTATATTGTGCATATGTATTAGAGCAGATTTTCGTATGAGTGGGAAATACAGCAAAACTTGTAGCTGTACCGTAACCGTACAGTAACTGCACTGTAACCATACAGTAACCGCACTGTAACTTTACCGTACCAGCGTAACTCTGTGACTTGATTGGAAGAAGCGGACAAGACCAAGACAAGAAGCCATTTCAAGGTCATGACTTGCCATACGGTAATCGTACAGTCATTGCCTTAACTTTTCCACTCATACGAAACTACTGTATGACAAGCAGCTAGAAATCAGACCAGCAAGGTGCTAGGACAAGAACATTCTTAAGCTCAAAAGCTTAGTTTCTCATACTGTACCTTGTGCAGTTGCTTGATCTCCTCATCTCTCTCATTAAGTTTGTCAAGACTTGACATGTGTTGCACTTCAAGTGCTTTCCTCTGATCTTCAGATGCCTCAAAATCCTATAAACAACAAGGGAACCTCAGTACACCAGAGCGTGCATGGTTCATCTTCCTTTCCCTGAATACTTAACAAATAAAAGTTGGTTCTCCATGTTCTATAACAAAATAATCCACGCTGGAGGTCTTGAAAAACTCCCGATACATGAGCGCAACGCGAGACCATTAAGTAGCGGTTTTTCAAGACCTCCCGATACATGAGCGCAACGCGAGACCATTAAGTAGCGGTTTTTCAAGACCTCCCGATACATGAGCGCAACGCGAGAGCATTAAGTAGCGGTTTTTCAAGACCTCCCGATACATGAGCGCAACGCGAGAGCATTAAGTAGCGGTTTTTCAAGACCTCCCGATACATGAGCGCAACGCGAGACCATTAAGTAGCGGTTTTTCAAGACCTCCCGATACATGAGCGCAACGCGAGAGCATTAAGTAGCGGTTTTTCAAGACCTCCCGATACATGAGCGCAACGCGAGAGCATTAAGTAGCGGTTTTTCAAGACCTCCCGATACATGAGCGCAACGCGAGACCATTAAGTAGCGGTTTTTCAAGACCTCCCGATACATGAGCGCAACGCGAGACCATTAAGTAGCGGTTTTTCAAGACCTCCCGATACATGAGCGCAACGCGAGAGCATTAAGTAGCGGTTTTTCAAGACCTCCCGATACATGAGCGCAACGCGAGACCATTAAGTAGCGGTTTTTCAAGACCTCCCGATACATGAGCGCAACGCGAGAGCATTAAGTAGCGGTTTTTCAAGACTTCCCGATACATGAGCGCAACGCGAGAGCATTAAGTAGCGGTTTTTCAAGACCTCGAAAGTACATTATTTTTAAACATAAAAGTTACAGACAATGTATGGAAAACTGAAAACACGATTGCACGCTTCCCAGCACAGCTACATCCCTCAAATTTCGATATGTTAATCTTTTACCTGGTATCTTAAGTTTGTATCTGAAGAATATTTCATAAATTCGATTTCACGGATTCTATTTGGCATCAGATTTCCATCGATTCCTATACACACACTGTATTTCGCGCCATGTTTGCACCCCTTTCAAAATGTCGCAATTTACCGCGAACTGGTCTATTGCCATCATTACGACAGAAATTATATGCCGCGGCTGTTTTTGCAGGCTATGAAAAGGATGGTTTTCGCCAAAAACCAATTTATCAAATGATACAAAAATATTATTGTTTTAGTCAGTAGAAGATTGAACAACTTATTCACCGCCTCCTGGTTAGCTCAGTGGTTAAGCTCCGGTCAATTGAGCGGGAGGTCGCGGGTTCAAACCCCGGCCCGAGTCTTAAAATAACTGAGTACTGAGTAGAAGGTGCTGCCTATGTGAAACAACTGCAAATGGTTAGACCTTCGCGTCTTCTCGGATAAGGACGTAAAATCGTAGGACTAGTGTGCCCAATTAGTTGCAAAGCTAAATACATTTGACACATAAATAAAGTTACTTACTTACTTACAACTAGTTGTTTCTGCTATAACAATTGGACTTACTCTCAGTTTCTATGACTACACTCCTCAACAACTAACTTCGGGCTCCTAGTCTAATTGTTAAATAGAGGGAATATCCCATGCAGTCACTGTCACTGCATTACATTACAGAAATTGTAGAATGAGAATGGCATGTGCACGCAAGCCACATAACACGTATCTGTACAGTTATTCACCACACCAATAAGCAGTACTTATTTTACTTATTTTTATAACCCATCAAATATTTTCTCTCGCGCGTGATTGGTTGAATACGTCACGTGACCCGACATTTTCTCTATTTTTTCCCCTGGGAAGCGTATAAGCCGGCATGCGTCAAGGACAATATTTGAAGGATGATAACAACAATAACCTACATTGTGGCGTCGAAATATGCCCTGATATTTGTCCTTGGACATTATCTGATCCTCGAAGCTCACAGTTTTCCTCGAGCTTTGCTCTCGGGAACTGTTCTCTTCTCGGATCAGATAATGTCCGCGGACGAAATATCAGTGCATATTTCGACGCCACAAATAGGTTATAGTACTTTTATTGCACTTTTCAGGCATGTTTTGTTGCAACACAAATTATGCTGTTGATACTAACCTCCTTGAAATGGAGAAGCTTCTCTACTTGTCCTTTCAGCTTCCTACATTCTTGCTCAGCAATATTCTTCTCTTTTTCAATTTCCTTTAAATCCTCCTTCAGGCAACTTATTTCTTCCTCCATCTAGAATTGAAAATAAAATTGTTTACCTACATTGTACATCTGTTGATTGAGGAAGTGTTTATTTATTCATGGCGTGAAAGACTTTTCCACCTACAGCAACATTTCACCAATGAACTTAATATTACATTGTACTTTAAGCAAACTAACACGCTTTTCATGTCTTTGTTCTCTGTTATAAACACTCGGGATATGTTGGAAGAACAAAGAAAAACTTGAAAATCAATCGACTAGCAGCTCGTGATTTTCAGGTTTTCATAACAGAGAACAAAGACTGTTATACTGCTTTTATAAAATAATGACAACATGCAACAGCAAAATTTAAAGGAGATAAACGTCTCCGCAAATTAGGAACGTTGTTGCGAAAACATTTGTGAATTTCAGTGATTACCAAACTGTTTCCCTGTTTGCACACACACGAAACATAATATTTTGTTGCGGAAGCAAAAATGTTCCTGAAACAGTTCATTAACATATTTGCTTCCGATAAGCAAATTTTGTTTGGTCGCCGAAACAACAATGTTGACTAGATCCCAGGGCTGCGCTACATATGTTGCGCACGCGCGAACTTCCTGGGATGATTAAGGCGCATGCGCAAGCATTTGCTTCTTGTGAAATGATTTTTGGTTTACTCAGCCAGGCAGCAAAACATTTTCCTGCTTCCCGCTCGTTTGCTCACCCAAGAAGCATTATCAGCAACCATGTTTTCGCAACAATGTTTCGTCGTCTGCGCAGGTCTTGACGCATACGCTCCGTTACCTTGTGTTGTATAGCTTAGCTAGATAAACACGCCTTTTTAATAGTCAATCAGAGTGCGCATACCATTTGGGTTATTTTATAAAAGTTTATATCACACCAAAAAAACCTTAAACACATTTTTATAAACTTGCTCCAAGTTAACACCACTTTTCTCGCACACTATTTTGGATAGTGGACGCCAGCCACAACGCAACCCTTGGTTTATTTTTCACACTTCAAATGTGTACATATTGTTAGAGTACAACATTAGCATCTAGGATCTAACGCAGATATGTTTATGCTAGCGCACGCTAAGAGTTTCATGTATAACGTCTGATATCTATTTAGGGGCGAGAGGGTGGGTCTCCAGAAATCGTGGGTTGCACAAAGGCTGCAAAGAAAACAACTGGTGATGTGACCCATCTTTCCCGCCTTTCAGTTCTCGCACCAGGTATGGCCGTGTGCGAGAAACGACTTCTCGCTTCTTTCGTGCCTCAGCCAGCGAAAAGTATAATTTTTTTCACATGACAGCCGAGAAAAGCGAGCGTTTACACGAACTACGAATCCGTGAGTAGTCGCGGCAATCAAAATCGCTTCACTTGCTATGGGCTTTTGTCACACAGCGGCCATATTGGCTTGAAACAATAGATTTCCCACGTGTAGCCTATCCTGAGCAGTTTCAGAACGAGTTCACGCGTGCAAAACTAGTGGGATTAAACATGGCGGCCGTGTGAATAAGGTCCATTGTCAGGCTCTGGGGTAAAAACCTTTTTCAATTCTCCAAGAAAAGAATTAATTTAATTTAGCCCAGAGCCTTCACATTGAAACCTCTGTGCATAACATTAGGATATATCGAAAGCAGGCATCACAGATACAGATGAATGTATTTTGCTGATAGATTTACAAACTGATTCGTATTTCTTACCCTTTTTATTTCCTTGACTTTTTTACCCAGTTCTATATTCTTCTGATGAAGTATGGTACACTTCGCTGCAAACCTCTCCCTTTCAAGCTCCTGTTAATTTTGTCATATGAAAGACGTATTTAAAATATAAATGGCCTAAAATTCACTCAAAAAAAAGAATTATTATTATTATTACCGTTTTCATTGAAGAGCGACCCTGGAAGTTTCAAGTTGCAATTCGAAAATTGCATTTAGCTTTCCATCAATCAAACGAGAGTCTGCTCTCATACAAAGCTTTCCAAGGTGTACTGCCTGCCTATTAAATATGGGCGGTACTTGTTTGATTGACGGGCGCCTAAATGCAATTTTACAAACGAGACTTGCAACATTCACAGTTGCACTTCGATGAAAATAATGTGTAAATTGATTGGGAGCCTATAAAATATGATTTAAACACGAAGTTCCGGTATAAAAACGGGGAGCTCAGGGGTTTGTCACCTTCAGTTGCCAAGTTAAACTCCGCATGAGTGCGCCCTAATGATTGCTAATCACCGTAATTGATCGCCTGAAAGCCTCACCCCGCATATAAGCCATCTTATCTTGAGATCAATTTGAAAACGTTAAGGAAATATACCGCTTATAAGCCGCATCGCAACTTTAGCGAACTTAAAGAAACATTTTACTTTACATATGGTTACATTTAATGTGCTTTACAAGAACATTTCGATATATGATACAAGGACAATAGACCCTTCCACGGTTTTTTGAACTTTTGATATATACGTATAATAGAAAAACCGTCGATACTGCTGAAAAGAGCACATCGAAGTTAGTCACAATCCCAAATTTGAGAGTTACATGTATATCTTCAATAGGAGCAAAGTTATAGGACCGCAAACCCGGAAAGTTTACAGACGTTGGTATGGAAATTTTGATTGGGGGACATAAACTTGCCCCCAGTCAAAATGTCCATACAAACGTCTGTAAAATTTTCGGAACTTTTCCGAGTTTGCAGGCCTATAACTTTGCTCCTATTCAAGATATAACTCTCAAATTTGGGATTGTGACTAACTTCGAGGTGCTCTTTTCAGCAGTATCGACGGTTTTGCTGTTATACGTATATATCAAAAGTTCAAAGAAACCGTGGAAGGGTCTATTACGACTGAACAAGGTTTAGATCTTAAATCTACCTATACGATGTATGTGAGCAAGCATGCATTACAGAATATCCGAGACATTTTCGTTTGCACTCACTAGTAACAATACCACTTGGGAATTACTACCTACTAGAATGCTGCCTTATGTTTTCAAGAAACGCTATGACGCAAGATCGCACTTGATTGAATTCTCTCAGGCCCGGTTCAGACGCCGTTCCACTGATGTGCCGAACTACATGTAAATACCTTTAAATTCGACTTGGAGCGACGTTGGAGCGACGGCGTACTTAATTTAGTTCGGCACATGAAAAGAGCGCCGTCGTCCCTCTTTTACCACAGGAAGCCCGATTTCACATCTTTTTTCTCGAAATTAGGAGTTGCCTGCAGAGGAAGCTACGACAGCTTCTGGTGAATCTAATTCATCTGCCGTACCAAATTAAAATGAGTCAGACGCTGCTCTTCTGTCGTACTTAATTCATCTATTTAGTTCGGCGCATTAGTGGAGCAGCGTCTGACTCAGGCCTTAGCCGTGCAGACATGTCTCAGTGGATTTTGACACAACAACACTAGGGTGCGGGAACTGAGTTTTTATTGCATTGTAGTTCCTAAAGCACCAGCCTAGTCCCTAGGCCTTTGTCCGAATGGATCCCTGTGGTTTGTAATGGCTTGTGACGTCACTATTAACTGACAGTGATGACGTCACAAACATTACAAACCACAGGGATCCCATTAACCCACTCAGACAAAATACCAGCCAGAAGGCCTAGGGACTACAATCTCGGACAAATTGAGTAGGAAAAAAAAATCCACCACCCCCCCTCCCCCCATTTCAGTGATGAGAGCGTAGGCAAACTGAAATGGACCATGATTTAACATCATTGAAATGGGGGGAGGGGACGTCTTAAATTTTCAACAGATTTGACCGAGATTGTATCTGGAGGTTCAACGTGACAAAACCACTAACGTCATTAATATGAACATATCTGTCATCAAGATTGACACGATAATCATCGAGAGATTATTACGCAGTGACCTAAGCATAATGTATTGCAATGCTTCTATTTGTGGACAGAGAAGTGTATAAAAGAGTACGTTTTCGGCACAATTCTTAAAATATATCTACCCGAACTAAGACAAATTTCATCAACCGTGACCACTTTATCTGTGTGATGGTATTTAAAAAGAAAATCGACTCAAAAACACTGTATTGTGTCGCGCGGTAGAAACTGACATTGGCATTGGGAAAGCGATGTAAAGTTTCAACTACTGCCTGTTTTAGAATAACTAATAAGACTAAAAAGAAGTATTTCTGCGACAAGCGGAAATAAATTAATATCAGATTAGTACTGAGAATGGCTGCAATACTAAAATAATTCTCAAATGGCAAAGTTTCTTATATTTCTCGCTTCAGGTATTGGGAGTCCTGTGCTTCACGAATGATACCACAAACTCTGTCAAGCTCAGTTTCTGTTTAACCCTCAGTTCCTTAAAACCCCCTCCAAAAACACGACTTAGAACGGTTAAAAGTGTTTTTAGGACGATTTAGGTTACGTTTCAGACGATTTATTACGGTTTTCACGGTTTATATCATAACAATAAAACATCGATGTAGTTTATCTTATTACAAAAAAAAAACGTTAAAAACCGTCGTAAATCGATAAAAATCGCTCGTAAACCGTGGCATATCAAGCCAAATGCCATGTAAACCGTCCAAAATATTCGTAAAACCTTATAGCTAGTAGATCAAAGAACAAAATGGGGAAGACAGTAAAATCGAATAAGGTCTTTTTCTGATACAGTCTTTTTCTGGGCAACTTACAAAAACAATTCAGCGCGGTGGCGCAGTCGGTTTTCTCTTGCGGCGCGGCTGAGAGGCCATGCCCATGGACGCGGGTTCGATCCTTGAACAAGACGGATTTTGTTTTCACTCTTTTCTTTTTAACCAGCACATCATGGCATATAAAGATATAGACAGACATACAAATGTATAAGTAACGGTCTTAATACATGTATTTCTAACTGCGGCCTTATCAGTTTCCGGCAGAAAATACATGCAATAAAGCTTAAGAAATAACGTAATTGTAGTGATTATATTGTTTGTGATAATCGTGGTTAATTCTTTCAATATAATACTAGACATTCAGCCCGGGTCAAAACAATAATCCAGAGTTTCAACGTTGAAAAATGATTGAGGGATAATCTGCTCCGCAAAGCAGTCTCGCGCATAAAGGAACTGTGTTGGCTATGTTCTGGAATTTGCATTCTAAACCGAAAAATCCGCCACCGAATCAAAAACAACAACAAAAACTACAAGCTTGTGTGCTTTCACCTTTCCCCTTCCCTTCTGAGACCCATTGTATTTTCATTTGTTTGTTTTCCTTCTGTATTTTACTTGCTCTTCTAATTTCCTTTCGCGAAATATGATCTGTGACCTTGTCTGTAACGCCGTTTAGCCACTGTTGACAATCTCGGACAAATTGAGTAGGGAAACAAATCCCCCCCCCCCTCCCCCCATTTCAGTGATGAGAGCGTAGGCAAACTGAAATGGACCATGATTTAACATCATTGAAATGGGGGGAGGGGAGGTCTTAAATCTTCAACAGATTCGACCGAGATTGTAGGCTTCTAAAGCACCCTTTACCTTCAAAGTGAAATGTTTACTAAATAAAATACTCTCGAGTAACGTCGAAGTGCTCCTTTCAGCAGTATCGACGGTTTTGCTGTTATACATATATATCAAAAGTTCAAAGAATCCACGGAAGGGTCTATTACCTTTGCGTAATGTTTGCCGCTTTAAAATCGGACTAAAAATTCGCTATAGACAAATTAAATGTTCTGGATGATTTTTATTTTACTTCGTGAACAGTTTGCACATTCTGCGAAAAGTGCTCTCAAATCAAAACGCCGAAATGTGAAGTTTTGGATTTGTTGACAATATTATAATTTGCCACGTGTCGTAACTGACGTGAGATCTTTATACCCAATGTGATCCACTTCTTGAATCTGAATATTTCTCCAGGATTCGTTGAATTTTAGTCTTTCAATAAGAACATTAAAGAACGAGACTTGAACCAATCAAACTTCACAAAATGTGACCTTTACGGAACCACGATATTAATTAAGGTACCAGCACCGGCTAAATTGTGTTGTTTTTGAAAAACAGTTGTAATGAAATAGAGTGAAGTTATGTCAAAATAAACGGCTCCTCAATAAAGTTTGGACCACATTGAAACATTTGGAATATTTGTTTGCTTATTTTCTCTCTCCAAGGTGTTAATTCAATTATCATCCCAAAAAAGAAATATAATTTGTTCTCTTGTACCTTATGCAAAATCGCAGATTGAAATGTACACTTCTATTCCTCTAGTTAAAACCAATAAAATTGTGCTTGACCAAAACGATTTACAAAATATTAAGAAAATTATGCTATTAGCTGGTTCATAACTTTCTGAATATTTTGTAAATCGTTTTGGTCAAGCACAATTTTATTGGTTTTAACTAGAGGAATAGAAGTGTATATTTTAATCTGCAATTTTGCATAAGGTACAAGCTAAGAGAAAAAATGATATTTCTTTTTTTGGATACCAAGAGGCGATAATTGAATTAACACCTTGGAGAGAGAACAGTTAACAAAAAAATATCATAAGTTTTTCTATGTGGACCAAACGTTCTTGAGGATCCATTTATTTTGACATAAGTTCACTCTATTTCATTACAATTTTGTTCAAAAACAACACAATTTAGCCGGTGCTGGTACCTTAAGCACAAACTGGATTGTGAAGGAATGTTGTGAGAAGACAACAACATAAAAAAGTTATCAGGGCTCATTTTTGGATATCTCACGCAAACTTAAATCTGAAAAAGCCTGCGTACAAGCCACACCCAGACTTTAGGGAGAAAAAAACACTCTTAGTCAAAATTAAATTGAAAAAATCCTGTGACTTATAGGTGGTCTTTTACGGTATCGCGCGAAATTCAAACAAATAAATAAATGTTAAACTTCAGAGTAAGGGCTACAGAGTTGTTAACCAGTCATAAAATATCATTGGCAGTCATTAATGAACAACTACCTTCCCCCTGGCCACTTTTTTGTCCCTTGTTTAATTTTAAACCTTAAAAATCTAGCATTTCAAATGGAGGCTGATATGCTCTCCTTTTTTCTTCACTGCTCAACAATTTTTTGAGTTTCAAAGGCGTGAATAGAGTAGGCTAACCCTTTTATACCGGAACTTTGTGTTTAAGTTACAGATACCTTCAGGGTACAGATTAAACATTGTTGTGTACTCAACAAATTAAGGGCTGTACATGGTCAACCTATATACCAAAATGATCATTGATAATTGTCTGTATGAATTTGTTAGGTGTTGCTGTGGTAACATAAGTTAGGAGAATGTACATTAACATCAGTGAATTTCACACATTTATGCAAATATAATGTATCCATCTGAAACTTTGCACAATAACATAAATAACATGGTTGTTGGTGATTTTTTATATTTTGCTCTAAATGGATTTTATGGCATTTTTGTTCACATATGTTCACCTTCAAATTATGACCATAAAACTTGTTTAAAGCAGAATGTCAAGATTTGCTGCTATAGTTTTTAAGACAATATTATTTTACGTTATCATGCAAAGTATGAAGATGAATCATTATAATTATTCAAATATGCAATCATTTCAAATAATAATGTAAAATTCACTGATATGAATGTACATTCTCCCAACATATGTTACCATAGCAACACTGAACAAATTCATGCAGACAGTAATATTATTTATCAGTGATGATTTTGGTATATATGGTAGGCTGCCCATGCATGTACAGACTGCCCTTATTTTGTTCAATATATACATGTATAAACAACATTTACAACTGATTTCAATGTTATTTATTTTGCAACATAGAGCAATCATGTAAATCATTCGACATAGTCATTCGGCACAATCATTCGACATGCTTTGTAAGCATGCTCACTTGTTTACCATAGTTTTGAGGTACTAAATTGAGTAATTTAGGTGCTTTTTCAGATTTGAGTACTCAACAGATTTCGCCAACATGCATTGCCGACCAGAAGTGGTGGAAATTTGAGTGGAATGATATGTTGAATGATTTTCTAAAAAAACTTGTAACACATCACCATATGCATATAACACTGAAATCGGTTGTAATCTGTACTCTGAAGGTATATCCAGTAACCTTAAGTCATGTTATATTAAAATTGATCATGTGATAACAGTCATTTTGCTAAAATAAACACCCTGAATAGAAAGCAATGCAAAGAAAACTTACCAGTTTGGAGCATTTTATCTGCTTTTCATCTAAAGTTTGTTGGAGCTTCTCGCATTCCTCTTCCTTCTCTTTCAATATTTTAGTCTGTGGAATTAAATATATATTTGAAAAGGTTCATGCAAAAACAGTGTACATGTAATTGCCCTGTGATCAAGTTCTAAATTATCCCTTAGAAAACAGGTGTATAGTCAGGGGGGGTACTTCCATATATATATATACATGTAAGCTATATGATATGTGCCACCCCAAAGGATATGGTTTTGAGCTGTTTTAGTCTGAAATAGGATTATCAATTCTGCCTATTTAGTCTGGAATAGGGTATGACTTTGAAATGGAAGTACGACTAAGAGAAATCAATGAATAAATTGTGCCATCTTTCTCTTGTTATTTTGACATTGATTTTCAAAATAAATTGAGAAATATAACAAACCACAGCAAAAACATAATTGGATTAGAAATAGAGGATATTACATGGCCGCGCGGAGATACGGATTTCATCAACACAAGAAGATAAAATTCGTATCTCCAAGCGGCCATGTAATGTTCTGTTTAATATATAATTATCGATGAAATACCAGTTTCAATCACCTACTAAAAAGGCTAGAAATCCTTGAAAGCAAGTCATATTTTCAAAAGTGATATCTTCACGTGTGAAGATATCATTTATATCTTCACACGTGAAGATATCACTTTTTAGAAAGGGATATACACTGGTATTTCATCAAAAATTATATATTAAAGCATGATTAAAGGCAGCTTTAAGTGGTGCATGAATTAGGGTACAGATTTTCAGGACCATGCAGATATGAAAAAGGGTATGGAAAATTGTGTATTTTGATCTTCAATAGGGTCAGGGTTTTTAAACCCAGGTGAGCCTTTTAATACAAATCTGAATACCCAAACAAATGAAAGCCATAACTTGCACAATGTTCCCATCAAGTACAAACTCATAATCAAGAGCTTTCTTTCTAACTTATTAATTAATCCAGTGATGATTACCAGTCTGAGGGCTTCATCTTCTGCACTCTTCAGTTTTGTGGCAGATGTCTTGAGGTGTCTCCTCTCATCTTCCAATGCCTCTAATCTATTTTCCAGCCCCACTTTATCATTATGTGACAAAGAAAAAGGGCTGGGAGATGGTGAATCCTCTGATGCTAGTTTCTTCTCCAACCACAGTCTTTCTTTGGCAGTTTTCTTGATGATGGCTTGCAGCTCTTCAATTTTGTCATTCTGTAATAAATGATCATGAACTGTTTTAGGGTGCAATTTTTGTTAGGAATATTTTTTTTTTTTAATCTGCAATAAGAACATTCTGGCTATTCTACACGACTATTATTCTGGCTATTCTTATTCCAGAAGTCCCAAATGAATGTGCCCTTTGTAGGTTATCTGCATGCAGCAACAGACAAGAAAACATATATACGTATTTGCATGTAATTTATGTACAATGTAGAAGCTACTTTGCAGTTGCAAATTCTTGCTAACTTTTGTAAGAACAAAACTTTACCAAGTAATGAGTTAATCTACTCAGGTTCATATGTAGGACTCTGTAAACCCATATAATTATACTACATATAGCCTTATAAATACATTCCTTGCATTGTGTAGTTCCAGAAGATATCCATACCCCCCCTCCCCCATGGAAGGGATTTGGTCTTTGACCCCCCCTCCTCTCTGGATCTTCCGAAATGGGCACCCAAATTGTACCCCCCCCCCCCCCCCCCCCCTCCCCCCAACTCCCCTCCGGAATTTCCAGACTTTTGCCACATGGACCCCACGCCTTTGGAAATTCCAGCTATGATTGTATATGTTGTAGTTGAAATTGACCATTCACTTCAATTTGACCATGCAGGGTCAAAACAAACTAGTTCAATTGGATCCAGTCAATTCAAACTTAAGGTCAATTTGACCCAGTCAAAACAAACTAGCTTAATTTGACTCAAACAAATTAGTGAGCACACATTGTTGACGGTTAGGGTTTTTTTTTATGTAGGGGTAGGTGTTTGAAGCAAACTTAAGGGGGGGAAAAATTTGGAGTTTCATGACAGATTTCATGTGGGTTACTACTTCATGTAAGTGTTGACTTGTTGACCCGAGAGGATCTGGGTTCTGGTTTAAGTTACTTATATAATAAATGTTGCTTCCAAATCAACAAGCGCTTGTGTGGCACAGTGTGTTAAGTCAGTGGAAAACTAGGTGTGTCAAGGCAGAGCCCCTCTGAGTTCAGTACATGGATTACATTCTGAATGAAAGGTAAGTATACATGTATGGGAGGGAAGAGAGGAGGGAAGGGATGGATGGATGGGAGTGCATTTTTTTTAGAATCATTGATAGCGAAACCTAGGTTGAATTGACCTGGGTCAATTCGACCTAGCTAGGTTGGTTTGACCGGGTCAAATTGAACTAGTTTGTTTTGACTCATGGTCAAATTGATCATGAATTGACTGGTCAATTTCAACTGCAGCGTATATAAATAAAACAAACATGATTATGATACAATACTCACGCACGGGATACAAATAATTACTAGTATATAAAGCAGCTTTAATCGCGGAATACCTGTTCTTAGCGAATGAGACCTGGAGTTACATTGCACTTACTTATTAAGGTAAAATTACGATCGCAAAATTGATCGCGATGAATTATATTTTCAAATGTTTGATGTGGAAAGACCGACTTGTATGGCCAAATATTGTATTACACTTGGATAATAATTACCCACTTAAGAGACTGCCAATAGCTTTTATTCCACTTAATTCGGTGCAGAAATGAGTTTTTGCATGCAAAACGCTCGTCAGATTGAGTGAGAGAGAAAAACAAAATGGCCACTTTCTTGTTTTGTCGTCCATCCACCGATGTCTTGCTCCTCAGGAATCGCTGTGGCTTTAAAGGAAAGGCACTTAAAATGGATTGTCTTGAAAGTACTCTCAAACAGAGAAAAGATTTTGAGACAACTTATTTGAATTCTACAGAAGAAATGCAATGATCATCAAAAGACGTATATCGACGTCAGTCACACGGTTACGATTACATGCGTTACCCTCTGGAAAATATAAGCCTTGATGTATTACCCCCCTCCCCACTGGAAATTTGGGCAGATTGACCCCCCCCCCCCCAACACCCACCCATCTGGAATTTCCAGTCCCTTCTGTGTGTGTGGGGGGGGGGGGGGGGGGGGGGGGGAGGGGGGAGGGGGGGGGGGGGGGGTATGGATATTTTCTGGAACTACACATTACTAACAAATTAAAATGAATTTATTTATCGTAATTAAAAAATATAACAACAGTGAGTTAATTGTTTAACATACTTCTTTTTCAGGAATTGTAAAGGTAGAATCCAGCTCCTTGCGCAGACTTTCCAGCTCATCGTCCTTTGCCATTTGTGCACGTGCATGCTCAGCAAGATCCTTGGCTCTTTGTCTTCCAAACATCTTTTTCATGTGTTCAACTTCAGCTCTGGGATCTGCTTTACTATTGGCCTGTTTCTGAGTAACAAGACTCTAGTTAGGAAAATACAAATTCAGGCCTGCAATAGGCCTATGACATGTACTGTAAACTCTTGTAAGCACAAAGTGTGTAGGCCATAAAACAGCTAGGGAAAAAAACTTGGTTTATAACTTACTGTGTGGACTTTATAATAATATCAAGAGAGTTTAATAATCAATGTTTAATTATTATACATGTATGGCTCAAAAGTATTCAAAACCAGTGTTTAGAATTCAATTTTATGGTTTGTAAGGGAAGTTATGGACTTCAAACAAACCAATCATAGCCCACAAAGTTACCTTAAGCCATATTAATAATAAAATAAAAATGAATAACTAGTCTCTGTACGAGAACATTGTAGGTCTGTGTCAGCAGACAAGTTAGATACTTGATTTTATTGATGACAAGTTGAGAATTAAAGTAAGGGTAGGCAGTCAGGCTGTTAATTAATGGCTACAAGGTATTAGAGAAGTGCAACTGACATTTCAAGTGCTAGCTCAAGATGCAGCCGGATACAGATTTAATAGCCAGGCAACAGGACATTGCCCCTGAATGTCTAATTCCTTGCCAGGATCTTGGGCAAGATTTTAAAAAATTGTAAAGATCTCACCAAGATCTTGGGTTGGTTATCAGATTCATCTTACTTCCAAGTGACCCAGTATTTCATAGATTTACTTTAGTTACCACAGTACAATATAGGCATTATTTAATACCATGCAAAACATTTCAAAGTCTTTTAAATTTTATAATGTATTTTAAATTTTAAACTATAAAATATACTGTCTGATAATACATTACATGTATTTAACTACTGAACACTTTATTTGTATATATGGACTACTTCATATACCATTTTCCCAGACCAAAATAGATTGTGGTAATATACATGTAACTGTCTAGCCATGTAAAATGGATAAACTACATGTAGCATACATGTACGATGTGATTCAAACGCCAATTCAAAGTAGACGGTGATCAAGTGCTCAGCCCCTCTCCATGCTTCCTCTACTCTAATGCATCTCACTCTTTGCTGGCTCCACTTATAATCCACTATCAATGGAGGAAAAAGGAGGGAATGCTCACAGTCTAATTCAAAGGAAATAATTAACAATGTTCAGCTACGACCACAAATGAATCTATATTTTTGTCATAATAATATTATATTACATTCTCTGTGACAACATTTTTGAAATGGGTGATTGAAGAAGACAAAAGCAACAACCAGCTACAGTCTGTATCATCTCACCATTACAGAGTTCTTCTCTTCCTGTAGTTTCTTGGCCTTTTCTTCAAGCTGCCTTGCGATAGACACAAGCTCTGAATTCCTCTTTTTCAGCTTTTTGATCTTCTCTTCACCAAGACTAGAGGCCTTTTGGCTTCCACTATCCATGGATGCATTTTGCTTCTAAAGGGTTCAAGCAAGAAAACAAAATTATTCCTTCTTCCAGAATCATATAGCAACTACCAGGGTTGTCACAAGAGATCAAATGGGAGGAGGGGGGCAAGGGGGTCAATGACCCCCTTCCCTTCCCCTCCCCCTCAAGTTAATTTTAGCCACTGGATGTCACTCACTGGGTTTACAATATAAACATGCTCACCCTTGGATCGGAGTGTCAAAAAAATGTCCATTTGTTTTATGACTTTCTCTGACTTTACCCCCAAATATGTTTCTCAATTTTTTTCCATTCCTGATTTAATTTGACTGACCTTACCCCAAATCCTGATGACAACCCTGACTACTCTAGTTTGTATAAATATTATGCTAAGATATGATTATTATACAAATTTATTTAAAATTTTCAGTCACAATATTAAATAATTAAACAGTATTGAACTGGGTTATTGTTTTCAAATGCTATTTGTGTTTGATGTAGTCCAAATCCTTGGTTTAATTTTTTACAACTGTATTTTGAATACAATGACAGTTTAAAGTGAACTAATGTTAATAAAATACTGGCAGCTAGGTTAAAGACCCTATGTAATGACCGTTACTCTTTAAGAGGGTGTAGCTATTGTGACAGTTACATACATGTACCTTCTGGGAATACTAAAAACAATACTAAGTTACATGTACAGTATATCGCAATAGTTTTTATGCTTTTAGGCTTGCAATTTCATATCAGATGAAATTTACTTGAGTTATGCAGACTGCAGGTACATGTATGATAAACATAGGGTCTTTAACCAAAGTTGTGAAACATAGAGTAACTTGTGCTATAAGCACATTACCCTATGTAATGACCGTTACTCTTTAAGAGGGTGTAGCTATTGTGACAGTTACATACATGTACCTTCTGGGAATACTAAAAACAATACTAAGTTACATGTACAGTATATCGCAATAGTTTTTATGCTTTTAGGCTTGCAATTTCATATCAGATGAAATTTACTTGAGTTATGCAGACTGCAGGTACATGTATGATAAACATAGGGTCTTTAACCAAAGTTGTGAAACATAGAGTAACTTGTGCTATAAGCTAAGCACTCAGTCTTTAAAAAATATCAGTTTTTAAAATGATATGTCACATGTAAGCAGCAGAAAAACTTAAATGTATCTGTTATTATCAAAAACTCAACATTTACTCCAAAGTATTTATAGGTAAAAGCTCACCTCAAGAAGTGTACACTTTTTCTCCAACCTATCCAGCTTGCCTTGAAGTTCGGCATTATTTTTTCTAAGCTCTCTTTCTTTGTCCTTATTTGCTCTTCCAAACTAAATATCATAATAAAATATCACTATACAGGGCTCGAAATTAAGAAAAAAAATGAGGCGTAATTTTACGCCCAGCTTAATTTTTTTTGCCGTAATTCTCCAAAATTTTACGCCTAAGTGGAAAACGTTAGGCGTAAAACAAAAAAATCTAGGCGTATTTACGCCCGTATCGGCCGCAATTTCGAGCCCTGCTATATTGTTGTACTAATTTAGGTGTACACCAACAAATATTATTTACAATTATTTCCCAACATGGAGGTGACTACAGGTGATCACTGCTAGTCATCGATACTGAGGGGAATAATAGGTTAGTATGCATATAACACAAGTGAGGTAGCCAGCCTCAAGTCAGTTCAAAAAGTTCAAAAAGCCATTAACAATAGACTCTTTGCATGCAAGACCAAAAACAGTGAATACTGCTGGAGCAATACATTGCAATGCATTGTGGGGGAAATGCCATGTGCTTGACTTGCACTAGAAATAGATATTTCATCAAATCAAGATATGTATAGATATCAATACATGTACGTGTAGTTCGTTTTTACTTAGCCAGTTCTTGCTTTTTTAGTTTTTTTATATACTTTAATTAATATTTAATCATTACCAGCTAAATACTTTTTTGAATTTTTAAGAGAATGTACTATGTGGTAAAACTATTAAAACACAGACAAAAGGCATTTAATCAAATCAAGGCCATTAAGGATGCTAACACAAGGAGCAAAGATACAGTTCCCACAAAGTAAGACAATTTTAGACATTATTTAGTAGCACCCCCTCATATAAATGTTTGTAAAAATAGCGCCCTTTACTAGACTATATCTTCAATTGGCTTCTAGGTGAGGTATCTCTCTCAAATATTGGATTTTGACTAATTTTGAGGTGCTCTTTTCAGCAGTACTGGTGCTATAGCTAATTTAAGTAGATATTATAGTAATGGTGACCTTGGATTGGTCTTCATGTATAATTTGTTCATTTTGCATGTATTGCAGTCTAATGTTAAAACATATTTTACAGTAAGCCAAGAGCAATACCATAACATTCTATTCTCTTAGTCAAAAAGTTGGCAAAAAATGATCTTATAAACAACTACTGTACGTGAACTTCCAACTTTCTTAATGCCTCCCTTGCAGTTTGTTTATTTATTTATTTGTTTGTTTGATTTTGCTGCCACATTAAAATGTGTAACTATTATAATTTCACTCTCATAATCTTCAGGTTTGGCGGCAGTTTTTATTACATGCCTCGAGGTATGCGGCTTGTTTCAAATTATAATTAAGACCCCAAAAAATGTTCTACAGTAATGGTGACCTTGGATTGGTCTTCATGTATAATTTGTTCATTTTGCATGTATTGCAGTCTAATGTTAAAACATATTTTATAGTAAGCCAAGAGCAATACCATAACATTCTAATTGCTCTTAGTAAAAAGTTGGCAAAAAATTATCTTATAAACAACTACTGTACATGAACTTCCAACTTGCTTAATGCCTCCCTTGCAGTTTGTTTATTTATTTGTTTAGTTGTTTGTTTGATTTTGCTGCCACATTAAAATATGTGTAACTATTATAATTTCACTCTCATAATTTCACTCTCATAATCTTCAGGTTTGGCGGCAGTTTTTATTACGTGCCTCGAGGTATGCGGCTTGTTTCAAATTATAATTAAGACCCCAAAAAAAATTATATTCAAACAGCCTGTTAACTGATATTAAGTTTAACTATAAACAAACTCTAACCAATTGTTTTATTCATCCCAAGGAATTCAAATCAAGATGCTTTCACAAAAGTGCGCTACAGTATCCTTCCTGTACCATAACATTGATTTATAGTGTAAATATAAAAAAATAACAGTTTATCACAAAATCGTAACTGATTCACACATCGTTGTCAATCAAATTAATGTACACAATGGAATTCAAGTAAAAACAATAGTAAAACAAAATAAGAATTTCAAACATCAGGAGCTCCTGCAAACATTAATTAAATATCGTTTCAAAAGCCACTAAAAAGTTCATCTCTTGAAATATAACTGACTTTTTGCGGTGAGTAGTTATTTTCGATGAGTGAAGCTTTTAACAGTAAGCAATATTGCGTTGATTAGTTTGAGTTCTATCAGACAACAAGCAAACAAAACTTAATTCTCGTTCAAAGAACCCAATAAAATGCTTTGAAGGAGGCATTTCAACATCACGCCTAAACACAATCAATTTATAGTGTACCTGGAGTTTTAAACAGTCTATAAACAGTTCAGTTTTCACGTTGCAGAATTATACAAACACCAAGACGTGCCAAGGCTACATCAGAGCAAAAGCGTTGCCGCTAGTTACGAGAATTTTTCCTAAACGTTCAATTCATCTAACAAGCAATGGTCATCAAAAGAACTTTGCATAAAAACTATAATACTTACAACTTCTTCAGCTTCCGGTGAATTCTCTATAAACGTAGAATTTAAGGCCCCAACGCCAACTTGAGATCGTCGAGGACTCTCTGCAAAACTCCATTCACCCGACGTTCTATGTTGCCTTATTTCTTGTTTCTCGGCCTCTAATCTGCGAGTTAACTGATCCTTGAAAGACAACTCGTGGTTCTTTTCCTCTAAGGCTTTTTCAACCGATCGAATTTGTTGAAACTCTTTAGCAACTTCCCTTTTAGATTGGCGTATTAGTTCGTTTACTTCACGTTCATGTTCTGATTTCATCCTGCGAATGAGTTCGGCCTTTTCAAAATCTGCCGCAGCTTTGAGTCTGTAATTCTCCTCAGACTTGTGCTTCTGCTCTTTGAGATCACTAATTTCGTCTCTAAGCCTACGTTCATGTTCTCCTGCATCATCTTTATTTTTCTCAGTTAAGATTCTTCTAAGCTCCTCCTCAGCGCGTTTGTTTTTGTCCTTTTCTTCGATAATTTGTTGCTTGAATGCCTTCAACTCCTCGTCTTTAAATTTAACAACTTGTCTTAACTCGTTGTCTTTCTCTCTCCGAGTATTATCTCTAACCCTCCGCAGTTCCACCGAATGCTCATTGTGTAACCGTTTCGTAACACTTTCAATTGCTTTTTGCCTCTCCCGTTCATAGTTTTCCTGGCTTCTTTTAATTTCATTCGTCCTATCTCGGTGCACTTGTTTAAGTTTGCTCCTCTCGAGTTCTAACTCCGACTTCAGCTTCGCCACTTGCCGCCGTAATTCATCCATAGTTTTCCTTGCACTCGGAGAAGAGCTGTGCTCTTTATCCACCATTGCAATGCCATTTGCCGAAGGCATCGGCATGGTTTGCCTGCTACGAGTTTCCAAAATCTGCGAAGTTTCCTCCAAAAATCACTGACCTGACTCTGTTCCGAAAGCCACCGGCCACAAAAGGACGCAGGGCAATTTACATATGCTTTTTCTTTTAGAACTAAAATTTGTGCATTCCAAGCGCTATCTTGAATGGAGATTCGGAGTTTCGGAGATTCTAGTATCTACAACGGAAGAATTCACCAAAATGCAGGAACACATCATCACTAAGTTTCCTGCTTGGTTTGTGATAATCACCGTCGCTGATTTCTTTGCTTTCTGTCCATTTTGAGTTTGTGTGCGTAAATGAAGATGTTGACATGCGTAGTTCACGCACTGGGACCCTGACAGGCGCTCGAATGGCTTCCTTACCTTTTTTGGTAATAACCTCCTAATATGGAGGCTTTGTTTTTCAAACTTTTCCCGGGATTATAATAAAGGCCCACTAATTGCTCTTACGATTAAAGCGTGATTCCAGCTGAACTGGAAAACTGAAAATGAACGAAAAACTGCGAGTCCGATGAGCGAAAGGTTCTTGATCGCCAAAATATGACCAATGTACAGTGTTTCGCTTCCCGATCGCGCGATTTTAATATTCGTGAGTCAGATGCTAAAAATAAAACTTACGCCTGTTTATTAGTCTCTAGATGCTCTGCCGACGTAATAAATCTATTTGTGCCCACGCGGCAGCGATTATAGCCCACAGGCGTCTCTCGTTGATAAGAGCCCGGCCGTCTCTAGGGTTACCAAAGTTGGATCGTGAAATGCTCTTCTTTCAAATATACGCAAATCCAATCCAGATACGACACATTGGTTAAGAAAGCAAAGAGAATGTTGCTGGAAACGCGTGGACTTCTCTTATGACTTTTGCGTAGATGGTACTTCCAATGCACAAGAATTGTAAAGTGCTGGCATGGCCAGTCTTATTAATAAGACCATAACTATTTAGCCTGGCAAAGAGATTGACTACGAAAACGTTTAAAAAGTTATCAATTTCTTAACGAGAGTTTTGCACCTGTCCGAATGTGACATGAACGCTTTCATTATTTATAGAATAGTACAACAATGAAACCTATGCTTGCTCATTTGGGGGATTAAAATTCAAGCATATCAAGATCGAGCATATGCAACTCAGGGAAGCCGTAGAATCCCGTTCGACTGGTATCATTACTTTCGATACAGTTCTTCCGATTACGATTGCTCAGTGGCTGCTGGTCAGTTGATCCACTTAGAATTTAAACACATCTTAATTTAGGCTCAGTTCAAGACGTTATGCTTCTGCGGTATCGTTCGACTGAATCAAATATTTGAATTTAAAATATAATTATCTTTACCAAAATCCAGGCGCCTAACATGCTTGAGAAGTTAGACAAATCTTGAATTAAGTTCGACATCCGGTTTGAATCGTGCTATACTGTCGAATTTTATTACTGAGTGGATATAAGTACTCTCTATAAAGTATGGCATAAGCACGATGAATTTCCGGCTTTTTGTTAACTTCTGTACATCCGAGTTTGAGTGAAGAAATGAGCTTGGCAATAGCAGTTCTTTGTTGTCTTTTGACGGCGAGCGAGAGAAATCGAGAGAAAGGTCGGGGATTCGATAGACCAGTTCACGGCGGTTAATTTCGACATTTTGAAAAGGGTGCAAAAATAAACATGGCGCGAAATACAGTGTTTGTATGGGAATCCGATGCCAAATAATTTCCGTAAAATCGAATTTTTGAAATATTCAAAGTCAAAGGCCGCGGAAAAATGTACAGACTAATCAGTGTGGAAAACTGAAAACACGATAGCACACTTCCCAGCACAGCTACATCCCTCAAATTTTCATCAGTTAATCTTTTACCTGGTATCTTAGGTTTGGAGACGGTGAATATTTCAAAAATTCGATTTTACGGAAATTATTTGCCATCGGATTCCCCGATACAAACACTGTGTTTCGCGCCATGTTTGCACCCCTTTCAAAATGTCGGAATTAACCGCAAACTGGTCTATTGAACCCCCTCTGGACCTTCCCCTGATATTACCTAATTTTATATTAAACTGGTTTGCCGATCAGCGGTGTTAAAGTGCTATGAATGATAAAAAGCTGTGTCTTGTTTAGCCGGTCAAAATGTTCGTGTTTTTAGTCGTCGGTGCGCATCATGCAGTTTGTTTCCAGTTCCTTTTATTTTTTTTAAACTAGTTTGACATTTATTTACTTGGTTCATCAGTTACAGCGACTCCACATAACATAACTTACACCATTCTAGAATCATTCAGTTTTATTACAGACTTGTTCGCCTCAACTAATCATACTAAAACCGGACTGAGAAACTAAAGGAAACTTGTTGTTGCCCAAAAGTGTGTTGCCGCCAAAAGTGTGAGACCCATCTTGAAGGGCGCCTACTTTTCGAGTTAGCAATTTGAAATTTAGTGTCCAAAGGCTCGTTTCGCGCGTAGTGAATGGTACGTCATGATATATATAGTTTTGCCACCCTCTTGATTTAAGGAATGGCTAAAAAGTCGCGCCCTTGTTCAGAACTGAGTTAAGCTAAACTTCACCATGCAGTGGAAAGCTTCATTTTTTTAGTTCAAGCTGACGATAATTTCGTTATAGAGAATCTACATCTATTTGAAATCTTTCAAGAGCCTTTGAGTAGACCGATCAAATTTTCGCTTACGCAAGTATTATAATATACGGAAATCAATTGAGACTATATATATACGTCAGTCAAACCCTGAGGTTTTAAAAAATCCATGAAAAAGCCACAATACAAAATAACGTTGAGGGCGAAAGGCAATTGGAAGAATTTGTAAACAAATCCATAGAACTGCCAAAATGGGCCAAGGGTAAAGTATTTCTTGACGTAAGCTATACCCACGTTCCGTAGGAACCATCCGCTTCAGCTGGCCCGGTGCGCCGATGTACTTCAAATGTCCAGACAGTTTGGTGTCTAGATTGAGATCAATGAAACATTTAATTATTTTAATCATTTAAAGATGCATTTCATCCTCGGAAAACAAGGATGAAAAAAAGAGAAAAAGGAGAGAAAAGGTCGACATGCATTTAATTACTGAACAGGACTCTGTAATTTCTACTCTTTTGCTGGTTTGTAAGTTTTCGGCAGCGCTTGCGCTGGGAACGGCTTCCTAAAGACTCAAGCGCTAACACAGTTGTATTTTTCATGAATTTTGAACCCCTGCAGGATTATATTCTGCAGTTTATAAAGTTACACTCACTATCCTTTTGAGCGCTTATACATATTGCCATTTCGGTGTTGCGAGAGTTTTCCCCATTTAAACCGGCAAACGTACAATATTGTGTTAAATTACGCAAGCCTCCCTCTCTTCCTTTTCTTCGCTTTATTTAAGCTTCCTTGATTACTGATAACCTAAACTAAGATATCCCATTAGCGTATTTATAGCCGACGTAAACGCATAATTTTCATCCCCCGTTATTGGACAAGATAGTTGCTATGATAACGTTCAAGTTCTAGTTTAATAGAAGCATGTTGTAACGTAAGCAAGCTATTTCGAGCGAACTTTAATATGAAAAGAGGATTAAGCAATTCGCCAGACTTAACCTGTGCGTTGACTAATCTTTTGCTAACCCCTCCCCCGTAGGTCCTCCAGGGTCCGTTGTCTGTTCTGGTTAGTCTGTCGTATATTTTTATGAAAGAAGGTACGTAGCTAGCAGTATAAGATTAACAGAAACGAACCCGTGGGGGGAGGCGTGGGGGGAGGGGAGGGGGGGAGGCACTCTTGTTTATGACGTAATATATATGATTGTTCGCACGGCCGCGGTACCGGCTCCGAAGAGTTTCGTAAAAATATGTCGAATTCCAGGCTATAAACGAGTCAGAATAATCAAACAGGGAGAACATTCGGGTTCCCTTTTTACAATAACTTGGAAATTCGGGTTTTGGAGAATTTTTTTCTCTGAAACACAGGTCAAGTTCTGGACCCCATGGTCCCACACATGCTCCCATTTATCCATTTATGATACGGAGCGGGATAGAAGGAGGGGGAGAGGGGGAGATAAATAAATAATAAAATGAATCTTTTATTTGTTATAGCAGGCTGAGTATTACAGCTTAAAGCTGGTGGGGGCCTGCTTTTACTCCTCACACACTCCTCACTACATTAACTGCTTTGGACACACTACACTCGGCTCACGGTTTATTTTTACGGAGGGAGGAAAACCGGAGAACCCGGAAAAAAAACCTCGAATGCAGATAAGGAATCAACGACAAACCTAACTCACATACGGTGCCCGAGCCGGGAATCGAACCCGGACCCGGGTGAGAGGCGAGTGTTTAACCACTGCGCCAACCTGCATACCTGTGAAGTCTTTCTAGTACTATGGTTACCTTTCACAAGCACAATATGCACCGTTTGAAATACGTATGGACTGTGGAAGTTTTGTTCAAGTGTGGCTAGCGCATACGTAGTCGTCTCAGCAATTTCTATCGCTAAAAATAGGTTAGTCAGTGAGCTACATCGCGCAAATACAGCCTTCTTATATACAGGAAAGTGAACAATAACCGAAAATGTTCAGATATGTGGATGTGATTGGACCAGACTGAAGACGCGTGAGGGACGTCAAATTTCCTATTAGGAATTAATATGGAGTCATCTCTTTGTAAACTGAATGCTTTTGAGAGGTATATAAATCGGTTGTTGAGAAAAGATTCTGACGAGGAGGTAGACGATGCACATATCACTTGATTGGTCAGTGCGGCGAGTTGCACATATATTAACAAGTTTCGTCAGCCTCTTTCCATTTCTGTCCTGTTCCCATTAATTAACACGACAAATGGTGCTTTCTGCATGAAATTACACCAGGTCAAAACATACAATGCTTACAGACAAAACACCCATTTCGTTTCTATGCAGACTTAAAGGACTATGTGATCACGTGGCAGGTCTTAATTGTTTCGCATTCCGGGCCGAACACAGTTATAGTTTAGCTACATTTCATATGAACTGAAGAACCTCGCGCACATCTGGGATGGTTAAAATCAAGCAAATATGCAAAAATAACCAACAAACTCTGTAGAGATATCTAGCTATTGCATATCATTTCAATTAAACATTAATAAGGGAGGTGACTTTAACTGTCTGTATCCAATTAAAGCCCCATGCAGTACAACATTTTTGAAGCCGATCGTGAAACTGAGTTACTGGCCTGAGAACGTTGTTGATCATGAAAGATATCGAAAGCGTTGGAGAGTGGCAATTTCAATAAATGTTGTACTGATGTTGAAACCGTATAGGCGCGGATTATCAGCCATGCACCAGTCGAACATCCAATATATATATGTATATGTATATAAGACGTATATTAGGAAGAAAGAAAGAGCAGTTTGTACTACACTCACATTACTCATCTATTGTTGCCCATGTTTTGAGAGTGCATTTTTCTACACGCCACTAGCTTTGATAGCCTATTAATATTATATTCTTATACATGCCAAGTGCTGCGCATATGGAGACTAAATTAGATTACCATTGTAAGATTCTCTTTAGCATAAGTCACGGCATATTTTAATGTTTTTATCTTTGTTCTTAATTACAAAAATAGGTTTCTTTCGCCATATTTTTATCACATGTACAGAGTCCATTGTATGTATTGTTTGTATTGTATTTTACACTATAAATATCTTGGATTTTAGTTTTAGTTTAGCTCCAAGTATTTTTTAAATTTGTACTAAGCATTGAAAAGGGCCGAAGGCCGAAACGTCAGATATTAAATTTATGGACCAGTGAGGAGTTCGTCAAGTCACTTCATTTTACTATTTAATTATATATATATATATATATACACGCAACACCATTGCATTACCTCTTAAGAGACACTGCATACGAATTCTTAAGTTCTATTTTTTAAACATAGTGTCAGTGGGTTTGATCCAAGATCTTAAAGAAGTCATCTGGGGAACTAATCCTGAAACAAAAAATTATAATAAATTAATAAAAAATTATTCACAGCCTATCTACAGAGTAGCTATACATCCGTGAAAATAAAAATAAAATAAAATAATAACTAATGATAATAATAGAAATTAAGTAAGTTGCTACACTATTTGCATTAACTACATGAGTATAAAAATTAACAATTGTATAAACTATGTTAACTATTAATTATATTAACTATTATATACATATATTAAAGTATGGCCTATTAACTATTGGCGCATAGAAGATTCTCTCTTTAGTCTCATTGAAGCTCGATCAACTCATTCTATTAGCTTGCTGTCATGTCAGTAATTTATGTAAACCCTTCATCAATGTTCTTGAAATACTATAGGTCTTCCTTCGATTCTTTGATCACTTCAACCCATGCTTGTGTATTTATTTGTGTGTGGTTCATTCCAGTTGGGTTTCTTGTCGCTTTTCAGCAATATATGCAATATATGCAGACAATAGTTCTCCTTGGCTCGATTAAAATAGTTTTTAACAAAATATGTTTTTGTGACAGTCGTCGTCGAAATCTATACGGCGCTCGGAATTAACAGCTGCGTAAACACCTAGTTGTAGAACAGACAGTGAAGTAGATATTTTGTTTGCACTCAGTCTCAACGCTCTTCTGAACGTCGAGTCAGTTGAATGAACATCACGCACTCGATTTTATCAATGCGCATGCATGTTCCCATGTTGGATGCTCCAAACGTCAGGCCAAATGCGCTCATCTATACCGTCGGGGCGCAGGCTGATCGTATACCGCGCTTTGCCGCGTTCACCAGTAAAAGTGAAGGCCAAAAAATAGCCATGTACGAGCATCGAACAAAGTGACAGAAGTGTTTTGTTTTCATTTGTGCCAGAGAAGTTTAAATACTGTAGGTTTAAAATCAGAGTAAAACAACAACATACACAATATAGTTTGTGTTACCGACTTCTCGACTTCATTGTACAATTTAAGGAGCGTTTCTATACACTGTTCAGTGTAGTCTCCTCCGCAGGCAACTACACAGTGAACCGAAAAACTACCGAAAACCAGGAATTGGGTTACCTGTAGTGAGGGAGAAGAGACTGGGGACGAAGGAAGGGAAAAATACGGAGTTGCAACTCAACCTCGTCCCAGGGTCTTCTCGGTCAGATCCAAGATGACGTGATCTGACCGAGAAGACTCTGGGGACGACGTTGGTTTCAACTTTCTACTCGCCCCAGTCCCTTTTCCCTCGCCACAGGTAACCATTCCGTTTTATTTCCGGTTTGCTTTCCGGTTTACTAAGTAGTTGCTCTAATTTAACCAGTGGTAAAAATCAAACTGTTGCATGTACGTGGAAGTTTGTGCCACGTTAGTTCATCGGAGCGGATTTCGTATGAATGACGCCGAGCAAAAACAATAACTTTGTTACCATGCATTGAGAAAAACCGTAAAAAGGTTTACACTCAAGCACCCCGCGGCAAAACGTCACGCGCATGCGATTTTTACGAGCCGGTCGCGCGCACGTCTCCCCAGTTTTCCGCCGAAACTAAATGAAAACAGAGGCAATCACCCCTGTTTTCTAATTTTAAGTATGTATTCTTATTATCCCGAAACTTTCATATATCTACCCTCCGAAGCATCGTGGCATTCGTTGGAGTCTCCAAATTAAAAGTCACTGAAATATAGTAAGTAGTAATAAATAAAGTCTGATAAGTCTTTCACAAGGTTTTAGCGAGATCTGAATTTCGGCCGCCACTGGGTTTTCGCGTGATATGCACAACAACAACAAGTTTATTTGTGGCTACGGTTTACAATGTTGCAGAAAAAAGAGTAAAATAATAATGTTGGACACCGGCAATCTGTAGTAGCTAAACTATTTTTTAAATCGTATAGTTTTATTTTTAACCTATCATTTGTACCCAGGGCACCCGTTGATACCAGCGCTTTTGCTGAAGGGTTTACCCTGGCTAAATATTGGATTATTATTATATTATTATTATTACTTTCGAAATGAGGAAGAATGGCGTTTTCCTTAGTACCATACTTGTACACAATTTCAAAACATTTTACTAGCTAATTTGTCTCCAGGCTGTTTCATATTATTACGTCACAGACCATCTAATTTGTATATTCCAAAAACCTTTCTCTGGAACGAGATGAGATTGACAAGCAGAACACGCCATTCTTCCTCATGCATTTCATAAGGACTTTCAAATGAAATCTGAAGTGCTACTACGATCAAATATTGAGATAGTGATATTTTTGTGTATTTCTAAAGTAAAGTTGCTATATTTTTCCTGTCCAAACCGTGTTTTTGATATCACGAAGGGAAGTCTTAATTATTGGGATCCGAATCTTGAGATTTCATGTCCGCCATTACCCGAAACCGTTCCTGTGACAGCTAATTCCCGGAGGACGTGACGTACGTAATTTTCTCAACACATCAGCATGCGGGGCTATGTTTCACACAAACTTTCGCACGAACTTATAAGTGAAGTACATGTTTATACATTTTTTTTCCAAAATGGTAAGGACAATGGAAATATGCATTTACGAGAGCGACGCGTTGAGAAAATTACGTCACGACAGCAAACCGCTGGTCGAAAATAACGAATTATTTGGAACACATGCACTTCAGTATAAATGATTTCGACGGTAAACTCTCTGCAAAGTTCATGGTTTAATTTGGTCCTTTGGTAATATTTTTCACATATTTAGATATTTTCGACACTGTCATTTTGGGAGACAAAAAAGTAGAAAAGAAAATGGTTGAATTTCGTGGTAGTAGCACTTTAAGGGTCCCTTGCAACCAGTGTGCCTTTAAGAAACAAATAAAATAAGATATCCTAAGTTCCTATTGACATTTCCAAGAAATGTTCATGTTTTTCTTTTTTCTTTCTTCTTTTGTTTATTATTATATCTTTATGTCTTGTGTGTATTTTATGTCTTGCCTATATACGACCTACACATTGTAATTTGAATCATGCATGCGGCAATCTGACTCGATTAGTTACTAATTCTGTATCTAAAAATGGCTAATGATGAAATGAAAAAATGGATCCCGTTTTTATTTTATTTTATTAAATTCTAGGTTTCTCTTAGTCATTTTGTACAAATAAAAATCAATATGGAGAGCGCGAACGTATTTTTATTTCGTATCGAAGTCAGGCGGAATTGCCAAAATCTGGCGACAATTTTTATGCCGTTAAATATATGCTAATCACATGCATGACGTGTACTCATTTATATTCGTCCTCATAAATACTACGAAATAAGTGCATTTTTGGCCAGTTTTCAATTTAAATATGTAATGATACTTCGAGAAACCTTGAAGATGGCCATAATTGATTTTTATAGAATCCTTGCAATCGCCTTTGTGAATATAAATGAGTACACCTTGTGACATCACGCATGTGATTAGCATATCTTTAACAGCGTAAAAATTGTCGCCAGGTTTTGGCAATTCCACCTGACTTCGATACGAAATAAAATTATGTTCGTGCTCTCCAAATTGATTTTTAATTGCACAAAATCGCTAAGGGAAGTCTATAATCAGTAATAAAATAAAATAAAAACGGAATCGATTTTTTCATTTCATTGGCACTTTAAGGTCTAACGGTAAATTATTGAAATCTATAGCGCCCTGGTAATAAACACTTCTTCTTTATTTTGGCACGGCTCGGATAAAAGTGGTACGGTTACCAAAAATATCGGTTCGCTACCTCGTATACACTATCATTTTTTTACCGTGCAAATATGCGCCAAAATGTTGGTATACTATATTTACTTCAGAACGCATGCGCTGTTCGTCTATCCAAGATGGCGGAAAAAGAAAGCTAAGCTGTATATTTCATAAAGGTATGAAAAAGGCGTTAGCGAAACCAGGGAAAATAAATATTCACGAGGTTAGCGGTTACGCCTCTCTCTCCTCCTTCGGTGTTTTTTGCGTTTTCAAGGCATGGTTTCTTCTCAGTTAATTATTATGAAAAGTTCTCTAACATCGCTTTCTTTCCAAACATGGCCGCGCATTTTCTTGGCTGTGGTGTGACTTCGTTGATCCGCCATCTTGAAGGTAAACTTCGGCGTGTGATCACTTGCAATACGAAGGCAGGCCATATAATAAAAGCGCTTTTGGCCCGGATGATTGTATACACTACGAATTTTATCCGAGCCGAACCAATATTTTTGGTACCGTGCCATTTTTACCCGTGCTCGGACTAGCTATTTAGAAGGGCCAGGCACTAGGGACCTTTAGCAACCAGAACGGCGAATGCAGTGACGACGGGACGTAGAAAAAAAAATATCCCTAAATTTGGTGTTTACTATTTCCCTTGTTCGCCTTGAAGTGTATTTTCGAAAAATATAATGACTATAGATTGATTTACTTTCTTACGTTCGCGTGGTCTTTAAAACGTACAATTTGGGGTTTTCACGTTGTTTTTGCAGAGAACGGTGAAAATGTAGGCGACTGCGTGCATTTTCATGTGCAGTTATTGTATTTTGTAATTAAGACTATTATTTTAGGCCGTCGTCCTAAACGTTGCCGTCGTGGTTGCTAAAGGTCCCTAATATTTGGTCCGGCACGCGGAAAGATTAGGCACGGCAAACATTATACTGCAAAATTTATCCGAGTCCCTCTTTTTTGGGTACGCGTGCCAATTTTATCCGAGCCGTGCCAAAAATTCAGAGTAGTGTAAATTGTCCTTTTTGACTAAAATATCGTTTCATATGTATTTTAATAAATAGTCAGATTTTTTTTGCACTTACGTACAATCACGTGATTGCATTCCTCCAAACGAATGAGGTAACAGTTACCCAGAATAACTATAATTGAGCTAATCCAGCCGGGTAACAAACTAGTGTCACAACCGAACATTTTAAGTGCCATGACAGTGAAATGGTTTCTCCATTGTTTTTGTCCGCGTCTGATCCACAAAGTTACTGAATGGCATTCCGTGACTTTGAAATGGTTTTCCTATTGTTTTTGTCCTGCTAATCCAATCAAATTACAGAGTTCAGGTACTGTAACAGTAAGTTACAGTAAGGTTACGGTAAGGCTACGGACATGCCGTTGTCTGTCACACTCATACGAAATCTGCTCTGGTCTTGCCGTATTTCTTTCCCACCCATACAAAATCTGCTCTAACCAATCACATCTAGTACGATTATTTCTTTCACAAAATTTATTTTCGTCTTTCTTTTACATTTTACTGTTGCGTCTTCGCGAGTCTTAATTTTAAGTCATGGTGAGAAGTCTTTATATTTGCAGTCCGTGCCACAGTTATTATGAGCGATTTTCATATGTACTGACGAACCTTGCGCAGGTGTGAAATGGTTAAAATCAAAGTAAATAAATTATGCAAAAGACGACTAATAAACCGTGCATAAACGTAGTCTTCAAGACAATATTGCGTATCATTTCAATCAAACATTAGGGGAGAGGACTTTAAACTGTTTGTAGCCAATTAAAAGCCACTACTCGAACATTGACTCCATACATGCGCAACACCATGACACAGTCCCTTAACTCTAGAAGGCAACAAAACCTTGGCTGTTCCAGCACATTTCATAAATTAGCGTAGCCTGTTAACAGCCCGGGGGGGGGGGGGGGGGGTACTCCTGTTTGTGACGTATTATGTATGTGCCGCCCGGGTGGGTCAGGGTTTTGATCTCGGTTTGGGCAGGTAGGGTCAGGGTTTTGACCTGATTTGGACAGATCAGGGTCAGGATTTGAGTATAATTTGGGTGCAGTCAGGGTCGGGGTTCAGTATTTTTTAGTCAGTTAGGGTTCATTTTTTTTAGCTACTATGTCAAAAAAAGACATTCTGTTGCCGCATTCTGATCGCCTGCCCACATGCAAGCACTGAGGTTCCCATACATCGTGACGCCGCTAATTCGTACTTCAGTACTTATCTATATACTTCATCTGCTGATTTGTTTACCCAATGACACGTCCCGACTTGAAATGTTCATACGGGAGGTTTTCACATTTTACCTTATTGTGATCTCAAATCCCCTACCCAGGGGACACCGTTTGGTGTCCGATACCCTTGGCCCTTCAAGGAAATAGATGAAGAGGTACTACTATGAGACCCTCAGGAAAAGGGATATAATTATATCCCCTTTCTATGCCCATCCCTCTCCCCTTTAGCTAAACATTGACAAGTGCATAGAAGTTTTCATTGGCGCAATGCTTCGCCACATTTGGGATAGAGAGTTGTTGCGGTCAGACAGCACTTTAATGGTTTCCACTCCTCTTGGTTGACGCCTCTGTACTCCTGTTAAATAATGCACAAGGCTTCCATCGTGGTAGAAATTGGCGGTGAAGTTGTGAGCAGTTCATGTGGTTGCCGTTGGAGTGGTTTCTTCTTCTTTGCTCTCAAGAGAGAAGGGCGGTATTCTGACATCCAATGTACTGCCGTCTGGCCGCTCCAGCCTGAATGTTCCCCTGGAAAAGCGAGATATAAACTGATTGCCAACGCGAATTAACCCTGTGCATACTCTACTGGACACACGAGCAGTATTTTCAATAAGGTACTACTTAGCCCTTCTTCTACACTCTTGGACAAAACCTTTGGAACACCCGTTTTTCACTAATAAGTCACCACAAAGTCCTGATCTCACCCCTTCTCCCAGTTCATTTTTTTTTTTTTAGTTCAGTAGATTAAACCAAATGGGAAAATGTACCTTCTCAATATTGAATGGGGAGAGGGAGGGGAGAGGTACGTAAACAGTGTCCAAAATGTGAGGTGTTCCAACCGTTTTGTCCAAAAGTGTGGAATAGGACAATATAAAATGTTGATATTACGGCTTAAACTGGCCGTAAATTCCGACTTTCCGGCTATAACAGCCTTCTTCAGAGAACACATTTCCCCTGAAAGATGTCATAGCCGAAACGTCCGAAATTTACTATCAATTTAAGCCCTAATATTAACATCGTCACACGAGCAATATTCCCGCGTGCACGTGCAAGTCAGGGCTGTCAAACGAAAACCAGCTCTTTTTAAGTGTATCAACGTCCTTAACTTCAAAACAATGAACTACAGCAAAACAATAGCCGATAATACAAAGAACCATAACCCAGGAATGTGATAGTTCATTGTTTTGAATTTGAGGACACTGATACACCTAGAAAGAAGCCCTGTTATATTTTTCAACGTTTCAACATGAAATGATTTTTTTCGCAGCCAGTTTGAAGTGCGAATGTGATACATGATGTAACAGTCCACATTCGATAGATACTAGAGATGCCTGCACAAGGTTTCAATATGGGACTCCAGGGTAAATTAAATTAATTATTTTCTCAGAGAACAGAACAAATTTAATTTATCCCGGAGCATCAAATTGAAACCTTTGTGAGTGAGAACTGAAGCATACAGTGTATTGAAAGTGAGATATTTTCATTCGAAAATGTTTTAACATTATCTAACCAAATATTTTAACGGTTATTGCGCAACAAAATAATAGTTCCGTGTTTAACAATACCTTGGCTCGCTCATGCAATCACCTCCCGACCGGCGTTTTTGCCGATTTACTCGAGTCTTTAACCCTGTAATTTTGATATTCTCTACCACTGAAAGTGATGCACCACTTTTATTGGGTGACAATATTTACTATTTCTTACCACATATGTCCACTGGGGGCCTGTAGCGATACGTGACTACTGTACTGAAATGCTGGTTGCTGGGGAGACAACACCGGCTCCTGTACAAGACAACAAAGAGAGTCAACAAAAAGCGTAAAGGTACGACACAATGCAACACTGCGTGCAACATTACCAGCAATGTTGCATTCTACTTCAGTAATATGTGCGCAGCAAATAGCACCGTGTGAATGCTCTTGTAACGCTGCTGACAACATCAGCACCATGCACAAATTATCAATTATCACTACAAGAGTGATGCGCCACTTGGGTGACAAGTTGATGTGGTGTTTATTGATTTTGCTAAGGCTTTTGACCTTGTGAATCACACCATTCTCCTGACTAAGCTATACAAGTACGGAGTTCGTGGTAGCCTATTGGACTGGTGCAGAGACTATCTTACTGACCGTCAGCAGAGAGTCGTGGTAAAAGGGGAAGTTTCTGATTGGCTAACAATTACCTCTGGTGTTCCACAGGTTCTTTGTTGGGACCACTATTTTTTATAGTTTATATTAATGATTTACCGGGGGTAATTAGTAAGGATAGTTCAATTGCTTTATATGCAGATGATTGCAAATTGTATAGGATTATTAATACTCCAGAGGATATGTCATCTTTTCAGGGTGACCTGGATAAGATTTCTGATTGGTGTAAGGAGAATAAAATGAAAGTTAACACTAAGAAATGTAAGATCATGAGAATCACTAGGAAAAAGAGTCCTCTCATTAGGGATTATCACATAAATGGTCAAAGTCTGGAAAGTGTACATATATATAAGGACTTAGGTTTGTTTACTAGCTCTAATTTATCATGGAATTCACACATAGATTCTATAACTGCCAAGGCTAATAAGATTCTTTGACTGGTGAAAAGAACTTGTATGGATATTAAGGACGTTACTACAATAAGAACACTATATTGTAGTCTCATTAGACCATTACTCGAATATTCATGTGAGACTTGGAATCCACATACACAACGTAATATTAATAGATTAGAGGCAATTCAGAGGAGGGCAACTAAGTTTATCCTAAAGTCTGGTGAAGATTATAATACTAGATTAAGTCAATTAAGTTTACAAAGTCTATCTAATAGGAGATTTACAAGGGATGTAGTATTTTTATATAATTTAATTAATGGGCATTATAACATAGATATTTCTGATAAGCTTTTATTCTGTAAAGATCGTAACGTAGGTTATAATTTAAGAAAAAATGACTCTCTTGACCTTGTCAGTATGTATAGTAGAACTAATAGTTTTAAATATAGCTATTTTATCCGCATTATCAATGAATGGAACAGTCTACCAAATGATATAAAAGAAGCTATTAGTATTTCTAGTTTTAAGCACAAAGTTATGTCATTTCTTAGTAATACTTAGTTTTATATTTAGTATATAAAGTCAACTTTTTGATATATTTTAGAATTTTAGCTAGTTTTATATTATATATTATTTATTTTATGGATTTTTCTCATATTATATTGTAGTTACTGGGGAGCATCCCTTGTATGGTGTCAAGGGCGCTTTTTGGATGTTTCCCTCTCCACTCTTTATTTAGTGTATATATTATTTGTTTGTTATTTCATTTATGGAGAAAACTGTAATAAAGAATATTTCAATGATTTTTTATCACATATTGCCTGCAGTGTCACGTGTAATATTTGTCCATGTGCGTCAACCCATTCTCAAAACAATTGCTGGATTTTGCACGATCCGACTTTGATTGAACGAAAAACGTTGGTCCAACATCGTCCAACATGAGATAACAAACTATTGAACAATGTATTGCTGCATCGAACAAAGCTGGATAGTGCAATAGAACATTGTTCAGTAGTTTAGCCGGGGCTTTTGTTTACCTGTCCTACCACACCCCTCCCCCTGATGGTCTCCAGTGTCCCCGATAGGCTGAATATCCGCCAGTGTCGTTCCCTCAGTTGTACGGTATCCGGGCCAGTGTTTTCCAGACGAATGCAGTACCTCCACTACAACACAATGAATAGACTTTCATTTCCTTTTACGGTTCGACATGAATCAATGGGTCTTTTGCAGGAATGTAATCACATGGTTGTAGTGGATAGCAAAAAAAGCCGACTTTAAAGGTACGAGATCGGTAATTTATTAGCAAAACACGTTTGTAAATGTTATTTTTCACCGCCAATCGATTGTCGATCTTTCTAAAACAACGTTTTTGAAGATTGTTTGCCATCCAGTAAAGCCTTTTCTATGGGATCACGAGCTCAATAGACCAGTTTACGGCTCACGCGCAGTTGTACAAACCCTTTGTATAATTGGCGGGCAGACAGATGTCAGACAATGGTGGTCACCAGTTCAACCAAAGACTTGAACAACTGCGCATGCACCGTAAAGTGGTCTATAAGCCTTTTGCGTAATGACGTCACGCTTTTGTCATCACCACCAAGCCTCGCTTTTGTGTTGAGGAAATGGTGTGCCAAAATGAGGCTTGGTGGTGATCATGTGACATCATCATGCATAATGCCTATTCATTCATTACTGAAGTGACATCTCAGCACGTTTCCTGCAAAAGGCCTATTAGCTGAAAGTTATTACTGAAAATAGCGATACTTTGTGTTTATAAATATTACAATTACATGATTTCAAAAGGTTGCTTTGTGTCAGGACCCAATGGCTCTCTGGTTAGCACATTAATGAGGTAGTGAACATCGCTATATGGTGATAAAGTCAAACCTGTATTAAGTACTAGCCCCGTTTTAATTAAAGCCTGGTTCACACTAGCAACATAAGTGCAAGCAACATACGCAGTTGTAGAAGCAGTAATAACATATGTGAGAAGAATAAAATAATACTTCTAATGATCAACAACTGCCAATGATCAATGCATTCACTGCATCTGCATATGTTGATTGTGTTTATGTTGCTAATGTGAAGTAGGCCAGTAAGTAGTTACTCTCTAGTTACATGTAGCAGTCACTCAATCAATCAAATATTTAAAGGGCATGTAAACCACTCTAATACCACCGATTCAAACCAAATGCAGAATCACTCGTAAAATGTGAGGGTTATTTGATCAAATTCGAAATCGTGATTTTTGGTGTAAGAATGCTCACTTCCGGTAAAATCTCGGTTCTACTTGTGACGTCACAAGGAGAGCACACTCTGGTAAGCCATTGTAATTTATATGCTAATAACCAGAAATCCATTTTCTAGTGAAACAATGGAGAGCAAAGTGGGTCATTCAAATTTTGGTATGGGAGAGCACACTCTGATGTAAGTCATTATAATTTACATGTATATGCCAACCAGAAATACACTGGCTAGTGAAACAAAGGAGAGCAAATCAGGTCATTAAAATTTTGGTTGGTATATTTGAATAACAGGACAATAACTTAGTAGGACAACAGTTACACTAAGGACAGTAATTCAGCACTTTTCACGAAAACCTCAAATGGAAGGAAACAGAAAACAAACAGACCAATGTCCTGCCACACTGAAAATCTATTGGAGATTTTTGTGAAATGATTGCTCATACAATTGTCTGTGGTGACTGCTTAATACAGGTCTGACTCAGGTTAACAGCTCACTAAAATTGTTTGTCACAAAAAAGGATGAAAACCAAAGAAAAACCCTGAGTGAGGGTGAGATGTCAACACATACATAGCAAAGCATTTACAAAGCATTTACATTATTAAAAAAGCTGCAAGGACCACTGTTACAAACAAAAGTGTTCCCAGATCTGTGGAATCAGGATCAGCAGAAGGATTGAACTATCTATATGAAGACTGCAAGGCTGATCAAATGGCTGAACAATGTTATTTATTGTACCCTATACATAAAATACATACAGTATATAAAATACATGGCACAATAATTATATAAAATACATGGTACAATAATTAACATTGTACAGTCATCCATTCAGCCTTGCAGTCTTTGTATATTTACAAATATGTTGGCTTTTCTCATATGAATGTGAAACATGAGTCAGTGGCTTTAATTATGGCACAGCACTTCATGGTAAAGCTGCAGTTCTGGTGTCTTCCCCCCCCCCCCCTTCTCAATATGTTATTTTTAACTCACCCAATAGTTTGACGTAGGCTGTGGGCTCTGAAAAATAAAATCAGATTTCAGAATTGGTAATTATGATAGAAATGGGAGGAAACTTGTTGGTCCAACAGCACTGAAGTTTGGAATCAAGCTGCTCCAATTTCTCTGACTACTAAGCAGTATTCCTTCATTAACTGAATATTTGCAATCCTTCGTCAAATTAATCTCAGATTTTCCCCAGTATAACTGACAAGTGTACTTGGCTACTACTGTAGATAAACAATACCCTACTTGTGACATATGAAACTCTTAAAATAACTTTCATAACTGGAACTTTAAATAACATATTTCATATGTTTTTATATAACATATTTCATATGTATTTGATGCAAATGAAATATGCATCAAATACAAATGTATTTGTCCATGCGCAAAGTAGGTTATTGTATTGATAATCCTTCAAATATGTCCCTTTATGGGAGCCCTTGCACATGCTATTAGCCATTTCATAAACTGATAAAGGAATGGGACCAAGTATGCAAATTTAATCAAATTTAATTTTTGAAATAAACCCCACCACATGAAAGACACATTGAAATTAGTATGTTTACTGAGTTTAAAGATGTTGAGTAAATAAGAATTGAATAGCAAGGTTTTGAAAATCACAAAAATAAGAGAGTTCAGTATGGATTGGAGAGACGGCCATCTGCCAAAACCATACTGACCTCTCTCATTTTTGTGATTTTTGAAAGCTCACCACCCCGTTAATATTGATCCAAACATCCCAAACTCAGTCAACACACTAATTTGGATATGATCTCTTATTTTAGAAAGATTGAAAACATTGTAAAATTGGACTCCCTGTGACACATGCCCCTGACGGTATATACTTCATGGTAGTGTTTTGTTCCATAATTAGTCTCTCTGCATAATACTGTAAATCAGTAAAGGAAATGATTATGTAGGAAGACTATATGGAACAAAACACTACCATGAAGTATATACCCTCCTGGCATCACATTTCTTTGTTGCCCATTGCCTGTCAAAAATACAGGTGTAAAATTTTGTAGCAGTCTTCAAAGAGCCTTTTTCCTAAGTAAACAATCCAGAAAACCATCCTAATGAGTCCGTTCTAATTTGTGAACATCTAGCTCATGGAGTTTATTACTTTTTATTTGAATTTACATACTTGGTCCTTTTTTCATTAATAAAATGGCTACATGTAATTCTCACAGGAGGTCAATTTCACAGAACACTGTCATCTGGTGGAGAGCAGTTATATAGTAGGGCATGTGACACAATTCCACTAATCATGTGGGAGAGAATATTTGATGGATTACAACACCATAATATGTTTTTGTTAATCTTTTTAATTTAGGACTCATATACAAATGTAAGTCTGCCACTTTAAAAAGGGAAATATCCCTATAGTTTATTTTACACTCATATGACAAGAAATATTATTACCTTGACTCCCATGAAGAAAGGCATGACAGTAACTTTTATTTGGTTGGTTGTCTCACAGTGAACGTCAGTCAACTCTAACCATCTGTTATTTTTCTCCTGCCATGCCTGTAGCGAATCCTTGCATGAAAATGGTGGAACTGTGAAAATGCAATTTATGTCTGCATTCAAATACAATAAAATTCGCAGGGTTGTCTCCAGAGGGTCAAATAGGGAAAACAGGGAGGCCAGTGGTACCCTTTCACAAGGAACTGCCCCCCCTCCTCCCATCAGACTCCCCCCCCCCCCCCCCCCTACCTTAATGATAAAATATTGGGCTCATATGCACTTTAATCTCCGACACTCTTGAACAAACTCTGCTGGCAGAATCCACTTACCGGGTAATGGTGTCTTTCTGTTGTACTCTAATTACATTTCTGAAAAGAGTCCACTATTATTTATTATATTAACTGCAGTGTACTCAGTAGCCAAATCGAAAGCTATATGCTACTTTGGATTCTGACTGCACAAATAATTTTCCTCAAATATATACTTTTATTATCTATTATTATGTTATACTTCTACCTTCTATATTCTCCCATCTTACTGTAAATAATGAGAAAGTGCTAAAATAAATTGAACGTGAACTTGAACTTGAACTCATAAGCATCTTTTTCCAAATCAAAATTTACTGGTAACCAAAATCAATCACTGAAAACTTCAAGAAAGTATACCTCTTCCTGGTTCAGGGGCTAGAAATCTGTCAAACAACTCATGATTGATAGGTTGTGAGTAAGGGTCGCCCACGATGTATGGCAGGATGTCATCATGACTTACATAGTCTAGACCTGGAAAAAAGGGGGAAATTAAATGTTTAATCTTTTCAACTTTTTTGGGCACTTTCAAAACTTGACATAATAATTATATCCTCTTATAATATACTCAACAAAATATCTGGATTCTGATTGGTCTATAAGAAGTGCACATGAAGGTTATAGAGTGCCCAGTCATGTTCTCTCAGCAAATGTTTGCTCAGCATACATGTACTATAAACAAATAAGGCATGAACTGCTCATGTTATAAATGATTTATGGACACTATTTAACAATAAATTATTCACTGAAGTTGAAGTGACTATTGGTGAATATTTACCAAGACGAAGTCAAGGTAAATATTCACCAATAGTCACTGAGACTGAAGTGAATAATTGTTTTAGTATAATTTCATCAGTGAATATCAGAGAAATTAAAACTAGACAGTAATAGTTGGACTTCCCGGCCACCCTTTTATAAGTTTTACAAGCGCGCGTGACAGGATAGTTTTGTGACAAACAGTTGCATAATCATCGCTACGGTTCATTGCACAAACAGACTCGACATGAGACTTGCAGGGATGACAAGAATGGATTTTCTAAAACATTTGTAAAAGGAAAGAAATACCGGAAAAACTCCAAATGCACACTAGAATTCAAGTTGAAGCAGCAGTCTTCACTTTTGAGACCTCGTACCATGTTACAAAGAGAGGAAATGCAGCGAAAATGAGTGGAAATGGGCAAAACTAAAAGTCTGCCACGGTGAGTGATAATTTCTCGAAAGGAACCACTTTCATGAGTTCACTTCAAAGGACAAATTTGCTGGAAACTACAAACTAGTTTTGTGGATTATACGACCATCACAGAGTCAAAGACAATGGTAAATCAAGAGACAAATGATTTCGGTATGAGATCAAGCTTGAAAACACATGGAGAGCGGCGAGAGAAGAGCATAACACTTAACAGCAACCGGCTCCCTGCATGAATGAAACTAGAACTTGTTAATTTTCTATCAAGAACCACAAGGAAAATAACTCAAGTACCAGTACACACTCTCTTTGAGTCGAGCCATTCCCAAATTTGTAGGACAAGGTCTCGTTGTATTATTTATTGCTCTAAGTAGACGTTATTTCCTTGTGAAAGTTTGTGATTCATGAAGACCGAATAAACTCAACCCGAAACTCGTAAGTAAACTTTGTTTGTGAAGGCTTATGGATATAAAAAAAGCATCAAGTTTAGCCATACTTATTTAGTTGCTTCTTTGGTAAGTTTTGGAAAAGATTTTTCTCTCATAATATTATTTATTTCTTTGTGAGAAACATCGGTAAATATGCGAGTGGCCATTTTGGTAAATGCCTTGTATGTTATATTCACCTCCAGGCGCTCTGCAGGTGAATATAGCAACATATGACCTAATTCTCAACCAATCAGAGCACGGGAATCTCTATATTCACTGATGAAGTTATACTAAAAAGTGATAGTTTGAAAGTTATCAAATTGCACTTGCATTTTCAAAATATCACTCAGTGGCCATAAAATAATCACACATAGCACTTGCGTTCATGCAATTTCCTTTATAATAAATAACACTCACCAGGGATGGTGTACAGAGAATTATCACTGTCTTGTCCAAGAAAGGTAACTATCTCAGGCTGTGCTCTCTTGCAAGTTGGGAAAAAACAATCATGCAATTTAGTTTTTAATACATGATTATCTGTGTCATCATTGACAAATATCAGGACAGTTACGATCACAATCTAGCTCTCTACACCTAAATATGCACCTCCCCCGATCTCTCTCTCCCCCTTATGCACATACATGTACATGTTTTAAGTTTGTCTAAAATGATCTCCAGTTTTGTCCAAGAGGTCAATTATCTACCATTCAAAAAAGAAATTGAGCAGACCTAAATTGAGGGTCTAGATGGCAATGATAATATATAAATGTCACTTGTCAGTTAAAATTTCGTCTAATTTTGTCAGTTGTCAGTTAACCACAAATAATACATTTTAAGGGTAATCTTCAGAATTAGCAGTATTTTGTTGAATTTCAAAGCTTCATCTTCCTTCACTTTGTTAGTTGAATTTTTAGGCATTTGTCTACATGCACAATGCCCTCCTATTACTGGATAAAACCGATTAAATGCATACCACTTATAGAACAACATGTAACATCAACATTCATTATACAACCCTTACTTGTAACAACATTAAAAGCATTTTACAGTGTGACTACTGAAACCGGTTTCTACTTAGACAATGAGAACTAAACACATTGCAAAACAAAAAAAATTGGTCAATTTGACCTGAAGGGTCAATTTAACCTACATTGTAGGTCAAATTGACTTTGAGTCAATTCAACCTACATGTAGGTCAAATTGACCCGAGTCAATTCAACCTAGGTCAAATTGATTCAACCTGGTGTTTGTGTTTAAGGTAATGTTTTCTTTAGGTAATTTTTTGAAGATTCTAAAAAGGGAACTTACCGGTCAACATTGAACGTTCATTGATATTAAGGTTTTTCAATGTAAGGGTTTGGGTCAGTTCACAAGGAACATTTAAGAAGTATTATATTTCTGTGTTGTTTAGTGATTAATAGCCCTAAAGACCCCTACATTAGTGAGCACCTGTTGTTGACGGTTAGGGTCCTCTTAAATGTAGGGGAAGGGTTTGGATTAATTCACAGGACCACAGAAGAAGGATTACAGTCTGTATTATTTAGTGATTAGCTGTAAACAGCCTAAATAATATTAGTGAGCACACGTTGTTGACGGTTAGGGTGTTTTTAAATGTAGGGTTAGGATTTGTATTAGTTCTCAGCATCATAGAAGAAGGATTACAGTCTGTATTATTTAGTAACTAATAGTTCTAAACACCCTAAGTAAATTAGTGACTATTAAGCTCTAAACACCGAAAATTTGTGAGCACCTATTGTGGATGGTTAGGGTGTTATTAAATGTAGGGTTAGGTTTTGCATTTAGTTCTCAGGAAAATTGAAGAAGGATTACAGTCTGTTATTTAGTGATTAGCTCTAAACACCCAAACTTAGTGAGCAAGCGTTGTGGACGGTTAGGGTGTTTTTAAATGTAGGGTTATGTTTTGCATTGGTTCACATGCAGGACCATTGAAGAAGCATATTTATCTGTTTTTTTTTAGTGACTTACCGGTAGTTCTAAACACCCAGAATTAGTGAGCAATTAGGTTTACTGAGGTTACTGTTAGGGTTTGGATTAGTTCACAGGTCAATTAAATCGATTTATAATAGTGTTAGGAACGAGTTTGCTTGGAGTGGGGTGTTAACTGGCTTTAATAAATCTGCTTGTTATTACTGGCCCTGTGCATGGAAATGGCAAAGTGAAATATAACTGTTGATAACGTTTTGAGTTATTTATGTGTAAGTTCTCAAACATTTATCTATTTCTGTGTCTTTTCACACCTCTGTGGGTGATTCTTTGATGAGAGACCAAGACAATATAATACAGCATTTCTTTGAGTCACTTTCCAATTGTGTTTTATTCCATTTGAAAAGCTGAGTCTAACGAGTACAAGCCGGTAATACTCCAAGATCCTCTGCACTCGTTACTTTACCGAGATACTGTTTAGCTCTTGAATCGTAGAAATCTTTTTCTAGATACAATGTTAGAGGTGATTCGCTTTCTTTTCGCTTTCTTCTCCCTTTACTTTATCTGTCAGTGATGTGAGTGATTACTCTGCAAAAGTCAGTTCGGTTACGTCAACACAGTTTGTTTTGAAGTACGAGTGGAGCCGTAATGAAGTACACCTGATCATCTATAAACGATGTATTTTTCCTGTATTTTTCTGGATTTAGCTTTCTTACTTCCCTTGAATTGCTACAGTTTTCATGAAAGAATGAACGAACGCAGAGTCGACACAAACTTTACAGATTGGTCCGGGTTTAATAGCATCCATGTTTTTCGAAAGATGTTTCCAAGTCCAATTTTGTTAGCAGTACGCATGCACGCATAACGAGAGGGACTGGGTTCCACGATTACTCACATGGAGAATAAATGATGTGCTCAAATCAACAAGCGCTTTCGTGGCGCAGTGCAATAATCCACTAGATTAATATCTACCAGGCATTCCTCGTGATTCAGTCAAGTTAAGCCCGATCGGGTGAGGTAAACAAATGGATGGGTGACCTGAATGTAAGTGGCATGACATCAGGGGGGTTAAGAAAAGGATAGAAGTAGGGGGTCGTAGTAGGAAAAGAAGGGGGGATGTAGGAAGAAGAGGGGAGGGGTGGGTTGTCAAAACAAATTTTGTAGGGGAGGGGTGGGTGAATTTCTTTTTCTTTTTAGTACTCCCCCTAATACAAATAAACACCTTTTTTTTATGAATCCCCAAAAATAAATCTGAGTCAATTTGACCTTGGTTAAATTAACTCGGGGCCAATTTGACCTGCAATTAACATATCCATGTAATTTTCTTCATTCTAAAGACTTTGACTTCAGAACTAGCTGACCAAATTTGCATTTTACCAGATTGAAGCTCAAGCAAGTCAAAATGCTATTGTCTTGTAATTGACACTGATTGGCTCATTAAGTAACCGTAAGTTTGAACTTGCTATACATGTTTTCGTTCTACAATGTGATTGGTTGTCTAAGTTGATCCGGTTTTGAGCCAAACAGTACTGCTAGAAATGAGCCACAGTATTGGCTTACCCAAGAATACAAAACACCCTAACCTTTAGAACAAACAGTACACAAATAATAGAGCTACAGTATAATGGGTCCAGTCAGAATACAGGTCTGGAAGTGGTACTGTATTACTCCTGGTTTTAGTATTCACACTAGTCTGTAAACACAATTCAAAGAGAAGCACTGTTTTACGGTCAGCCTACATACAATAAATGGTGAGTCTCTGGTGTCAATTAATGCCTGGTAATAAGTCTGCAATTCTGCCTTTAGTTCTTTTCCAATGTTGTTAATGCCACCGTTTTCCTCAAAATCCCTAAAAAAATAAGTAAATACACACTGTGAAAATGTATGTAGGGGTATTATATGTACAATGGTACAAACATATACATCTATTTGTTACAAAGTATGTACCATATTTACTCGATTAGACAGGTCTCAAATTAACGCTGGTCTTGAACAAACAATTTTAAATAGAAGCCAGGGCATCTATTCCATTGAAGTACCTGCATCTATTCGAGTCAGTTGCTATAAGTGATTCTAACTGAGGTTTTAAACCAACCAGGGTGACAACAGGTCATGTTCTGCTTTTTTATTATTAATTCTTGTGAACCAAGATAGACATAACATTTACAATAGTTTTGTTTGTAATTTTTTTACCTTGAAATTCTTTGATTATGAGAAATCTATAGCAGTTTGAGTGTTAAATGAATGTCAGAAATGTAAATACAGTAAGTGAGATTGAAAAATAACGAAAAATGTAGCCCATTTAATAAACGCAGGGTCTCAAATAAATGCCAGGGCAACAAGGCCGAATTTTGAATAGAAGCCAGGGGTGTCTAGCTAATCGAGTAAATATGGTACATGTATCTCACATACATGTATCATTCATGATTTTAAAAAGAGGGCAATATTATTTAGAATTGAGGGGATACGTGAATGTACACTAAGTGATTTATGGGGACCCAATACCTGATGCCTGTCAAAGTTTTAGCCACCTAGCATTAGATGTCAGGGAAATACGAGCATGTACTTAAAACTTGCGTGCACTGTTCCCCTCAACCATCAATTCCATATGGTATACAATTTATATGGCAATCAGTAAAAAGTCTTTCTCACCAATCTTAATGAGCACACACATCTCCCACATGGATAACACAGCTGTTCGCTAGCATATTTATAAATACGTCTGCGATAACTTTACAGTTAGTAACAAGAAGGGAACCGACGAATTAGACAGAGTTTGTTGTTTCTACTGGCTGATACGGCAGATGGCTAGGAGTGAAGCCCAGCTGAGTCAACTACATGTAATCATAGTTAATAGAAACCAAGAGCAAGATCGTTTTAGCATAACCAAGCTAGAGAACTTCTTTCCAACTTACATGTACTTTTATTTTCTATGTGATTTGTGTCGGCATGCACTTAATCGTTAAAATTGCGATCTATCACTCACTAGGTAGTGAATAGCAATCAGATCGCAAGTTTGCCAAAAGTGAGTGGCCTGGTTATGCTATAAACTCTGTCTGACCAATGTACATTTGAGTAAACAATGATACATGAACTATATTTAACACTCACTAACTTTTCATTTTCTCTTGCCTCTCTGTCCCTGTCATACACTCTAGCAACCCATGGAAACAACAGCACACCACGATAACCAAAGATTTTATGAAGGAACAGCTGCAGCAAAACAAATTTATGGGGTGGTGGTGAGATATACATTTGTACTGTAGTCCCCATAGGGAAACTGCTATGGCGTGATCCAATCGCTCTAGGCCAATCAGAGGACCAGGGTCAAATTCTGACTCAGACATACTTCGCACACCCAGAGGCAGAGGTTCTCCCAGCCTTCTCATCGATCCTAAACTTTGGCTTTGAGAGGGCAGTAGAACCTCTGGCACCATGCAGGGTACCCAAAACAATACGTTCTCTCTTATTTTGGCGATTTTTGAAAGCTTGCTATTCAGTCATTTATCCAAACATTCTCAAACTCAGCAAACTTACTAATTTTAGTGTCATCTTTCTTGTGATGGAGATCGTTTCTTAATAGGCAATATTCGTATTCTCACGGACGAGCTGGAACGAACACTCAATGGAGGCTCGTGCGGGGGAATTCGCTAAAAACTATTTAGCATTAGAAAAGATTCCCCCGCATGAGCCTCCATTGAGTGCTCGTTCCAGCTCGTCCGTGAGAATACGAATATTGCCTATTACTGGTAGATTAATTTTTGGCACTCTGTCCCAGTCCCTTCCTCAACTCCAAAATGGCAAATTAACAACACATAGCTATTGATAAACTTTTCTTAAACATTATTTTACCAGATGGTTTAAAGAGGCTATGTCATGGAGCTGGTGTCATCAACACTTCACAAATACAACAGATGCACTTGAAGGAGATATACATGTACATTGTAAACCACTGAGGTTGGGGGAATTGAATATATACAATAAAATTCCAATGTCAAACTTTTCAATGTATATGGTACCTCATTAACCAAGTGTGTAGCCTGCTATGCAGACGTATTTTTTCACTCTCATACATGTAAATTCGAAGAAAAAAGTAACATCTGCTTACCCGAGTGCTTAATTAGTTTCCAATATGCACACCTCATTGTGTTATGGGCCAATCAGATTTTACCTTCCATATCCTGGAAAGTGACGTAATGTTACATTTAAAAGGAATTCAGACAATACAGTTGCCATTGACCAATCATAGGAGAGTGTTCACTGGCGCCAATTCACTAAAATTCTAACAATGGCTTTGATTGGGCAGAAAAATAAAACAAACGTGCTGACGTTATGCTTGCATATTGGAAACTAATTAAGCGCTCGGGTAAGCAGACGTTACTTTTTTGCTTCGAATTTATGAGAGTGAAAAAATACGTCTGCACAGCAGGCTACCAAGTGTGAGGTCTGTACTGTCAGGAAGTTAAGTGCAAGGTCTGTACAGGAAGTTAAGTGCAAGGTCTGTACAGGATCAAGTTAAGTGCAAGGTCTGTACAGGAAGTTAAGTGCAAGGTCTGTACAGGAAGTTAAGTGCAAGGTCTGTACAGGATCAAGTTAAGTGCAAGGTCTGTACTGCAAGTTAAGTGCAAGGTCTGTACAGGAAGTTATGGACTGCAAATTGACCAATCATAGCTCACAAAATTACTTAGCTATAGAGCATGCATGTATTTCGCCCGGGGGGGGGGGGGGGGGGTACTCTACCCAAAGTTGGGTAGGGGTGTGCCGCTGGGGCTCTGAAACCCTTACCCTGTTTAAGACAAAAAAACTCAAATTTCTATACCCTGTTCAAGACAAAGTGTTAAAATTTTATATCTCTCTATAAGACAAATAACAAATTATCTATACTTGGATGTCAGTGTTTGTGATCTTGTATAATGAGTGTCATCAAGCATTAGACTAAATAAAGCACTAGATAAATACCATACCCTGTTCAAGATCTGTCAATGTGAAAATGGATACCCTGTCTAAGACCAGAAACTCGAAAAACCATACCCTGTCCAGCGGATCATCCCCGTATATATCCCGGGGTATTTCGTATGAGTAAGGCTACGGACATGAACTTAGGCAGTTAGGGGGGGTATTTACATGATAGCAGATCGGGTTTCATTCCTCAATGAAATCTCATTTCGATCCGTGTTTACATCAAAGTTGTGATACGGAATGAGTTTCATAATTAGGTACGAAATGACAAGGAGGTTCATTTGAGCCCTTGCTGTTACTAGCCAGCAAGTTGGCAGTTTGGATCAATGTTTGCCTATTGACATGCACTACCGTATACCCATTCCAGTCAACTTGTACCAGAATGAAAACTCATACCTCATTTGCATGCAAAACAATCATGGTTGTGACATTAGCATAACAATTGTAATGTTTATCAACACGAAACATAGAGATTGGCTTAATAGAGCTTTTATGGAATATCATAAATCCGAGCTACATGTACCTTGTACGTCACGCAAAAACAATGTCGGTGATCCAATTTTTTCCGCTCTTTTGAATTGAAATGAAGCTATTTCGTTCCTGTAAAAAATTCCAATATTGAAACGATCTATTGGGGAATAAATCAGAAATCACCTTTTTTAATAAGTGCTATAAAATAATAAAATCGAGACAAATTAACATATCACGATCAGTTTAATGACATGTTACGTAACCAATCGCAAGTATACACGATATATCGTCACGTAATAATATAAGTTTTAGATATATAATAATATCTTGATATTATTAAAATCCCGGTTAAAATGCACAAGAAAGAGGAACAGGCAAAAACAATTATCACAAACCTGCCCAGCCTCGTATTTGCCCTGTGTTTTCGGCTCTTGGAATCGGCCCACTTCAGTCAACCTGTAAACAAATCTCACGGTTTGACTCTTTATTGATAAGGCTCGGCGTAAGTCGTGATTTTATCGGCATTAGAACTTACTTACCTTGCAAAATGCCGTCGAAACTGGCGCAAACAGTTAACTACAGTCAACCTCGCCATGTTCCTCGTTCCGTGTTAATGGAGGGGACCGCTGATATAACACAGGTAACCCGTAATTTTACTTGAAACAAAAATGAGTTATGCCTGGCCGAATGCACCAGCTTTCTTCAGTTCTCCCCTCCAAACTTTGAAGTCTAGTAACTCTATTGGTACCGCTTGAAGGTTGAACGAGTATTCCGTGAAAATTATGCAAGTGTATGTCAAATTAGCATGAGCTGGGAAAGTGAATCCCCCGAGCCCAAATTAAGAAAGCATTCGAAAAGTTGAAAACGGCCCAAACAATGATTGGTCATACGCGACAACAATGTTGTCAAAAGTAACCAATTATGTGTAACCGAAAACCGGAAGCGTTGCATAGAAATTTATGCCTGAGATCAAACGGGGAACTGAGTGATTCTGCTTGACATGCAATCCTGACGGCAAAACTAAAGATCAAACGGGCTTTATCGACTTGAACTCAACGGGTTTACGTGCATAAATGTGTAGACAGAAACAGAACTGAAGCCGCTTGACATGCGTGCAATCAAGACGCCAAGACTGAAGATCGAACTTGAACTGGTTTACGGGCAAGATCAGTCAAGAGTCTTATTATGTCTCTGTACGTTTATCAGTAGTTAGATAGTCAGTCATAGCTACTCAGATTATTTTGTTTCATTTTTTTATTGCAACGCCAATAGGATATTGTAAACGTCAGTTATCATATATGTTTAGTGAGGAAAAGGACACTTTTAGCTCGTGGTAATAATAGACTATTTTCCTGTCGTATTTTACCAATCCTAACAATTCTTTTAAAAAACTTGTTGTGTGTGTGTTTCTCTTGAATACGGTCACATAAACACCAATAGGATATTGTAAATGAGTTATCATCTGTATCATAAATGTTTAGTGAGGAAAAGGACATTTTTAGCACGTGGTAATAATAGACTATTTTCCTGTCGTTTTTTAGCAATCCCAACAATTCTAAAAAAACAACTTTCGTGTCTGTTTCTCTTGCATACGGTTACATAAACACCACTAGGATATTGTAAATGAGTTATCATAAATGTTTAAGTGAGGAAAAGGACATGTTTAGCTGGTGGTACTTATAGACCATTTTCCTGTCGTTTTTTACCAATCCCAACAATTCTAACTGTCGTGTCTGTTTCTCTTGATTACGGTAACACAAACGCCAATAGGATATTGTAAATGAGTTATCATAAATGTTTAGTGACGAAAAGGACATTTTAGCTCGTGGTAATAATAAACCATTTTCCTGTCGTTTTTTACCAATCCTAAAAATTCTATAAAAAAAACGTTCGTGTCTGTTTCTCTTGAATACGGTCACATAAACACCAATAGGATATTGTAAGTGAGTTATCATAAATGTTTAGTGAGGAAAAGGACATTTTTAGCTCGTGGTAATAATAGACCATTTTCCTGTCGTTTTTTACTAATCCCAACACTTCTTTAAAAAAAAATATCAAAATGATCTATTTTATGCAAAATAAAGACTCGCAACAGCCAGATCAAAAAACAGACAATCATACAATCAAGACAACTGAAGAGCTCACACTATTTGGTAGGAGTGGTTATTGATAAATATCAGGAGTATATTACAGAGGAGTGTTCCTCTTCCCATATTATATTGTCACGCCACACTGTAGACGGTAGAGTTGTTTTTAGCATAGAGCTTCCCGCGAGAAGAAACAAAGGCCGTCATTTTTAACCAATCAGGATGCACTAAAAAAATGAAATTAACACGGTTCAAACTGCTAAAAAATACTAAAGCGCAAGAGAACAAAAGACAACGTAATCGCATACCAGAATCACAGGCATGTTAGAAAGCCAGTAAACGCAACGTAGTTCTGATGCGAATGAGGAACCTTCATCCCAGTCGAAGCTGAGGGACTGGTCATTGATTAGAGGGGGGGCGGAATGGTGCAAATGAAAAACGCCATGCTCAATTTTTGATGACCCCTCCCCCCAATTTCCCTCTAGCTTACTATGGCCCCCTAATTTGCTGCATGAAAACTGGGTACCCTCCCTCTATTTGCATCAGCCCTCCCCCTCTAAATATTGACCGGTCCCAGGAGCCCATAACCAGCAGCGTCCAAACTCCTATACAGGTGTCGCAGCGTTTTTACAAGTTGGGCTATTTTTAGACTATTTCTCCCGCCAATTTGTGGGTTGCACCGTGGGGGGAACAAAAGAGGTTTGTAAAACCAAACAACATGGCTGCTACGCTTTTGTGATTTTCTTCCCTTAGGAATAATTGCAACTCAACAATAGCGGGAAGCCGTTCTAAAAATAACCTATAAACTTGTGAAAACGCTGTGACATAGGATATAGTATGCGGGATGGACGCTCCTGGTTATGGGCTCCTGCCGGTCCCTAAGATCGGCTGTTACAGCTTTATCGATCTCTAGCTGAGTTGTGCTAGGTTCCCCCGATGCAGCATTGTGACTTTGTACCGCCTCTCCAAGCCTGCCGACTGGACTTCGAGGAGACACTGGGTTCAAACAGGTGTTTTGATCCTCCCTGCGGCTAATCATGCTAGATGGAGGTGGTTGAATTTCATTGCCGAGTTCAGACAATGCTAATTCCATGGGAGGTAATTCACTGATACCTTCCACCCGTTCATCACTCTGACATTCTGGTGATCTAGAAAAAAAATGGTTGGTATGCCGTTTGGCATATCGGTTGTCCTCTAGTAACACTTCATAAGTAACAGGTCCCAGTTTATCCATTATCTGTCCAGGTAAATACTTTGCACCCTGCCCATAGTTTCGTGAAAATACACTTTCCCGATTTTAAAACTACGTGGATTTGTTCTCTGGACAAATGTGTTTTTCATGGTTTCTTGTTTGACCAGGACTTTGGCGTGCACCGACGGAAATACTGCCTACATGGGTGTTTTTATCATGCGTCCCATTAGCAATTGGCATGGTGGTACTCCTGTAGTGCTATGAGGCGTGGTGTGGTATACGTACCTCAAAAGAATCCGAGAAATTCCCGTTCTTAGGTTCCCTGTTTTAATGTGCTTCAATTTGGTTTTAAATGTCGGCACTGCTCGTTCCGCCAGCCATTATAGAAGCTGGGTGGAAGAGCGCACTTGTCACCGTGATGTGTGAGATGTTATTTCTCTCACAAAACGGCTTAAACTGTTCACTGGTGAAACAGGTACCATTGTCAGACACTATGGTGTCGGGCACCCCATGGGTGGCAAACATCTGTCTCAACCCTTCGATTGTAGCCTCAGATGTTGCCGTGTGTGTGATAGCTACCTCTACCCATTTGGAGAATGCATCCACTACAATCGAATACATTCTCCCAAACAGTGGTCCCGCATAGTCTATCGTGTATTATCTAGGTTTCTTGGGTATTCCCATTGGTGTAGTAAACTTTTAGGAGGCGCTTTTCGTGACTCTTGTTAGGATGTACAGGTTTTTACTACTGTCTCCAGATCTACATCAATCTTAGGCCACCAAACTTCTTGCCACGGCTTTCATGAGTGTGATCCCAGGGTGAGTGTCATGGAGTTCTTTCATGATTCGTTCCCGACCCTGTGGTGGTACAACTACCCTAGCGCCCCATAGTATACACCGGATTTCAATGCTCAATTCATTCTTTCTGATAACATAGGGCATGCCCTCAGGGGCGACTGTTGTCGGCCACCTTGTCAAAATGTATAGTGTCTGATTTTGCCAGCACTGGGTCCCGATTGGTCCCATCTCCATGAGATTTATGATATCTGCTGGGGTTGGCGCCTCCTTTAGTACCTTAGGTAATGATAATCTATACTTAGGCCATCTGCCTGGTCATTATCTTTGCCTGTTTTGTGCAGTAGTGTGTAATCATATGCTTGTAACATGATGGCCCATCGCAAAATTCTTGGTGATGACCGTTCTGGTAGGGATTTGTTTTCCCCAAACAGACCCAGTAGTGGTTTGTGATTAGTATATGCGACAAAGTGTCGGCCATATAAATATTGGCGGAATTTTTTCACTGCAAATGTCAAAGCTAGCGCTTCCTTGATCTATCTGGCTGTAATTTGTTTCCGCCGGAGCTAGTGATCTTGACGCCATAAAGACCGGGCGCCATCTGACATTTTGTGATACAAGACTGCCCCAATCCCCTTTGGAGATGCATCGCATGTTACCACGATTTCTTGGTCAGGGTCACAATGTACCAAGATCCCTGTGGTTTGTACCAGTTTTTTTACCTGGTCAAAAGCCGATTGTTGCTCTTTGGCCCACTTCCACTTGGTGTCTTTTTTCAAGAGCTCATGTACTGGAGCCAATATATCCGACAAGTTGGGCAAAAAATTCCTATAGAAATTCACATGGCCTAAATAAGCCTGTACCTCGGATGTATTGGTGGGCTCTGGCATTTCTACAATAGCTTGAAGTTTATTTTTCAGTGCCCCAAGTACACTATGGAGTCCATAAAACAATGGCATTTACTTACACCAAATTTCAGACCCACTTTCTTTAGTCTACTTAGTACTTCATACAGGTTCTGCCTGGTGGTCAAGCATTGTTTTACCTGTGACTAATATGTCATCTATGAATACCAAGACGTTTGGTATTCCTGCCAAGACGGATTCAATGGAACGTTAAAAGATTGCCGGAGCAAGCTCTACTTGGGCGTAAGCTTCAGACATGTCCAGTTTGGAAAATTGTGTTCCCCCTGCTAGTATTGCAAACATGTCTTCCACTTTTGGTAGGGGATGACGATCAAGTTTTGAGACTTTGTTTACTGTTGTTTTATAGTTTCCATATAACCTCAATTTCCCATTGTTTTTCCTTACTGGGACTATTTGTGATGCCAATTCTGAGAACTGGACAGGTTCTATTACCCCCAGTTCTTTTACTATGAAGGGAATAGGGCGTGCCTGATAAATGGGAAGTGCCCCTTCATTGACATGTATTTTGGCTTTAATCCCTTCTAGTTTGCCTAACCCTTGTTCAAACAATTTGGGAAAGTCCTTTACTGGGTTCACCTGAGTGTAAGAGTTTGATTTAGACTCAATGGAATTTACCTGAATTTCATTCCAGTCCAGCTTTATCTTACTTAATAGGTCCCTTGTAGGTGAATTCTCCTTCAAACGTCCCACTGGTACGGTTTTGATTGGTTCCTTGGTGTACCTACTCACAGGCTTACGGTTAGGCTGCAGGTTGATGTGGCTCCCAGTGTTTTTTTCTAGTCTTTCAAATACCCGTCGACTCATTACTGTACACGAGGCTCCCGTGTGCACTTCCATCAGAATTGGTTGGCCTTGACATGATAGTTCTACTACGTAAGGTGCTTCAGCCTGGTCCCCCTTAGTTTTTGGCTTATCCGTCTTAGAATAGTCTATTATATCAAGAAATGCCAATACATCTTTAAATTTGAAAAAAAGTTAGCTAGGTAACTATGTGTAAACACAAATAACCTAACTTTCAGCATTTTGGTGATATTTTATAATTACTGGTTTTCGAACAATTATAGCTTCATCGGTGTTGATTCAAATTGTTGTATCTCAATTAATATTCAATCGATTTCAATTTCGTTTACAGTAACAAACGTTACGAGGGCATAATACTCACATGAATATTGAACATCTACTAAAAATTAAGCTGAACAGAGATAGTTGACCAATGACCAGTGCATTTTGGTCACGTGATCATTTGGTATGTTGTAGCTCCGTCCAATGTCAAGTCCTCCACCAACGTTTATTGGAAAGCAACAAATCTATAGTGTTTTAGTAGGGGTTGGGGTTAACTCTGGTTAAGTTGAGGGTTAGCTAGGACTAGAGCAATTATAGCTTCACCAGTGTTGCATCGAATTTTTGTATTTCAATTAATATTCAATCGATTTCAATTTTATTTACTGTAACAAACGTTACGATGGCAGAATACTCACATGAATATTGAACATCTACTAAAAGTTAAGCTGAACAGGGATAAAATGTTGTTCAAAGTTGACCAATGGTTGCTAGGTAACAGTGCACTTTGGTCACGTGATCATTTGGTATGTTGTAGCTCCGTCCAATGTCAAGTCCTCCACCAACGTTTATTGGAAAGCAACAAATCTATAGTGTTTTAGTAGGGGTTGGGGTTAACTCTGGTTAAGTTGAGGGTTAGCTAGGACTAGAGCAATTATAGCTTCACCAGTGTTGCATCGAATTTTTGTATTTCAATTAATATTCAATCGATTTCAATTTTATTTACTGTAACAAACGTTACGATGGCAGAATACTCACATGAATATTGAACATCTACTAAAAATTAAGCTGAGCAGGGATAAAATGTTGTTCAAAGTTGACCAATGGTTGCTAGGTAACAGTGCATTTTGGTCACGTGATCATTTGGTATGTTGTAGCTCCGTCCAATGTCAAGTTCTCCACCAACGTTTATTGGAAAGCAACAAATCTATAGTGTTTAATAGGGGTTGGGGTTAACTCTGGTTAAGTTGGGGTTAACTCTGGTTAAGTTGGGGTTAAGCAAGGAGAGCAATTATAGCTTCACCAGTGTTGCATCGAATTTTTGTATTTCAATTAATATTCAATCGATTTCAATTTTGTTTACAGTAACAAACGTTACGATGGCAGAATATTCACACAAATATTGAACATCTACTAAAATTAAGCTGAACAGGGATAAAATGTTGTTCAAAGTTGACCAATGGTTGCTAGGTAACAGTGCACTTTGGTCACGTGATCATTTGGTATGTTGTAGTTCCGTCCAATGTCAAGTCCTCCAGCAACGTTTATTGGAAAGCAACAAATCTATAGTGTTTTAGTATAGGGGTTGGGGTTAACTCTGGTTAAGTTGGGGTTAAGCAAGGAGAGCAATTATAGCTTCACCAGTGTTGCATCGAATTTTTGTATTTCAATTAATATTCAATCGATTTCAATTTTGTTTACAGTAACAAACGTTACGATGGCAGAATATTCACACAAATATTGAACATCTACTAAAATTAAGCTGAACAGGGATAAAATGTTGTTGAAAGTTGACCAATGGTTGCTAGGTAACAGTGCACTTTGGTCACGTGATCATTTGGTATGTTGTAGTTCCGTCCAATGTCAAGTCCTCCAGCAACGTTTATTGGAAAGCAACAAATCTATAGTGTTTTAGTAGGGGTTGGGGTTAACTCTGGTTAAGTTGGGGTTAAGCAAGGAGAGCAATTATAGCTTCACCAGTGTTGCATCGAATTTTTGTATTTCAATTAATATTCAATCGATTTCAATTTTATTTGCAGTAACAAACGTTACGATGGCAGAATACTCACATGAATATTGAACATCTACTAAAAATTAAGCTGAACAGGGATAAAATGTTGTTCAAAGTTGACCAATAGTTGCTAGGTAACAGTGCATTTCGGTCACGTGATCATTTGGTATGTTGTAGCTCCGTCCAATGTCAAGTTCTCCAATAAAGTTCATTGGAAAGTAACAAATGTATAATGTTTTCAGTAGGGGTTGGGGTTAACTCGGTTAGGTTGGGTTTAATTTAGAAAATTGTTACTTTAACAACTTTTTTGAGATTTCTAAGATTTCTTTTTCACTTCCTTTTAATCAGTTTCCAGTGTTGAAAATTCAGTGAATATTAGACGCCCTCATTAGTACATAGTACTATTTTTAATATTGTACACAAAATGAAGAGAAGTCCCAGGTTAGGGCGTGCAAACATTGCCGAAAATGCTGAAATTATTTTCAAGATATCTCATCGCCAATTTAAGATAAAGCTAACCTTTTGCTAAGTTTATGAAGGTCTTATCCAGGTCTACTTGATCCACCAACTATCGAAATTTAAAGTCTCACGAGACACTTAAGGGAGCAAAAGCCAAAAGTCACATTTTGGAGCTGTGTATATTGAAGGACAAATGTCAACTACACCCAATTATAGTATGTTATACAAATACATACTAACAATAACATGCTATCCGCGTGGTCACGAGACCTTTCGTTTCCATGGAAACGATACATGAATATGGTCGGAAATCAATTTTAGTGAAATTTTAAGGTCCAATTAAGCCTTAAATGCCCAACTATGGTTTCGCTGTAGTATAACATTGGAAAATGGTTAGGATGAAACCATCACATTCAATTTTTTACTTGAAATCAGTTTTGACTTTAAAAACTTATTTCCATGGTAATGCTAAATACCAGTTCTAGTAGCCTAATCTTGTTACATCAAGAACAGATCTATCACACTGTGCTATTTGTTTCTTCAAGTGTTTAAAAAACCTTCAATTGGCAAGCATTTGAATTAAATAATAATTAGAAAAGCTCAACGCCACATTGTTGTTTTGATGCCATTAGTATCTATGTGAAAGGATGACGTCGTAGAGTCATTCCTTCCATGTTAAATAAAAGTTAACACCAATTTTGTCAGAGCACTAGGCTTTACTGACTGTGATGTCTACGATGTTTCTAGATCTCTTTTTAATACCTGTAACCACCTTATGTTAACTTTATATCATGTTTTTAATTGTCTAATTCTAAAGCTATAATGTGTTTATATTTTATTGAATCTTTCTCATATCTTCCCAATAATGTATATTCCTTTTTTGAGTAGTTAAATAATTATCTATTATGTATTATAATGTAATTATATAATGTTTATATCTTGGCATATAATAGTTAGGAGGACCAGATTGGAAACAAGTGTAAACTTTATATGCATATCCTCATTAAAATATAGTGATATCCTCATGCGTCTATATCCTCGCGTGCGCAGCTATCGAAACAAGTTTGGTGAACATTTCTGAACATTTTATTGTAATAGCTCAACAGGAACCTATTCAAAACTACTTAACTCTCTTTTGTGCAAACTCATCAGTTTTTCAGACCTATATCGACCTATGGTCTTGACTTACGCTTGGCTCTAAGGTCTTTTGCCAAAACACTAGCCTAACCTTGCTTATATACTTATTCGTATAGACAACAAATTTGGTACAATAATAGATATCATGATGAGCAACACGCTCCGGTGTCCGTTTGTTGAACGGGCGTCAAGGGGGAGTTCCAGGGAGTGTAAAGTTGGCCTCTAACCTCGACATTTTGACACATAATTAACTTTGTTATTATGCAAGACATCGAGTCAAACTCAACGAATAAGTGTTATACTCGTCATAATACTTCAACAGTGTCTTCTGTGTGTCTCTAGCACTTTCCTAACACCGAGGGCAGCATTTGTCACCGATGTTATAGTTATGGGGAAAAAACGACAGGAAGATGGTCTATTTTTACCACGAGCTAAAAATGTCCTTTTCGTCGCCAAACATTTACAATATCCTATTGGTGTTTATGTGACCGTATTCAAGAGAAACACACACACAACACTTTTTTTAAAGAATTGTTAGGATTGCTAAAAAAAAGGCAGGAAAATGGTCTATTATTACCACGAGCTAAAAATGTCCTTTTCGTCGCCAAACATTTACAATATCCTATTGGTGTTTATGTGACCGTATTCAAGAGAAACACACACACAACACTTTTATTAAAGAATTGTTAGGATTGCTAAAAAAAAGGCAGGAAAATGGTCTATTATTACCACGAGCTAAACATGTCCTTTTCCTCATTTAAACATTTATGATAACTCATTTACAATATCCTATTGGCGTTTATGTGACAGTATTTAAGAGAAACACACACACACAACACTTTTTTTAAAGAATTGTTAATATTGGTAAAAAACGACAGGAAAATGGTTTATTATTACCACTAGCTAAAAATGTCCTTTTCGTCGCCAAACATTTATGATAACTCATTTACAATATCCTATTGGTGTTTATGTGACCGTATTCAAGAGAAACACACACAGACAACACTTTTTTTTAAGAATTGTTAGGATTGGTAAAAAACGCCAGGAAAATGGTCAATTATTACCACGTGCTAAAAATGTCCTTTTCCTCACTAACTCATTTACAATATCCTATTGGCGTTTGTGTTACCGTAATCAAGACAAACAGACACGACAGTTTTGTTTTTCTAGAATTGTTGGGATTGGTAAAAAACGACAGGAAAATGGTCTATTATTACCACGAGCTAAAAATGTCCTTTTCGTCGCCAAACATTTACAATATCCTATTGGTGTTTATGTGACCGTATTCAAGAGAAACACACACACAACACTTTATTAAAAGAATTGTTAGGATTGGTAAAAAACGACAGGAAAATGGTCTATTATTACCACGAGCTAAAAATGTCCTTTTCCTCACTAAACATTTATGATAACTCATTTACAATATCCTATTGGTGTTTATGTGACCGTATTCAAGTGAAACACACACACACACAACACTTTTTTAAAATTGTTAGGATTGGTAAAAAACGACAGGAAAATGGTTTATTATTACCACTAGCTAAAAATGTCCTTTTCGTCGCCAAACATTTATGATAACTCATTTACAATATCCTATTGGTGTTTATGTGACCGTATTCAAGAGAAACACACACAGACAAGACTTTTTTTAAAGAATTGTTAGGATTGGTAAAAAACGACAGGAAAATGGTCAATTATTACCACGTGCTAAAAATGTCCTTTTCCTCACTAACTCATTTACAATATCCTATTGGCGTTTGTGTTACCGTAATCAAGACAAACAGACACGACAGTTTTGTTTTTCTAGAATTGTTGGGATTGGTAAAAAACGACAGGAAAATGGTCTATTATTACCACGAGCTAAAAATGTCCTTTTCGTCGCCAAACATTTACAATATCCTATTGGTGTTTATGTGACCGTATTCAAGAGAAACACACACACAACACTTTATTAAAAGAATTGTTAGGATTGGTAAAAAAACGACAGGAAAATGGTCTATTATTACCACGAGCTAAAAATGTCCTTTTCCTCACTAAACATTTATGATAACTCATTTACAATATCCTATTGGTGTTTATGTGACCGTATTCAAGTGAAACACACACACACACAACACTTTTTTTAAATTGTTAGGATTGGTAAAAAACGACAGGAAAATGGTTTATTATTACCACGAGCTAAAAATGTCCTTTTCGTCGCCAAACATTTATGATAACTCATTTACAATATCCTATTGGTGTTTATGTGACCGTATCCAAGAGAAACACACACACAACACTTTTTTTAAAGAATTGTTAGGATTGGTAAAAAACGACAGGAAAATGGTCAATTATTACCACGTGCTAAAAATGTCCTTTTCCTCACTAACTCATCTACAATATCCTATTGGCGTTTGTGTTACCGTAATCAAGACAAACAGACACGACAGTTTTGTTTTTCTAGAATTGTTGGGATTGGTAAAAAACGACAGGAAAAGGGTCTATTATTACCACGAGCTAAAAATGTCCTTTTCCTCACTAAATATTTATGATAACTCATTTATCAAGAGAAACAGACTAGTTTACAATATCCTATTGTCGTTTGTGTGACCGTAATAAAGAGAAACAGACGCAACAGTTTTTTTATAAGACTTGTTGGGATTGGTAAAAAACGACAGGAAAATGGTCTATTATTACCACGTGCTGAAAAAATGTCCTTTTCCTCACTAAACATTTATGATAACTCGTTTACAATATCCTATTGGCGTTGCAATAAAAAAATGAAATAAAATAATCTGAGTAGCTATGACTGACTATCTAACTACTGAGAAAACGATAAACGCACAGAGACATAATAAGACTCTTGACTGATCTTGCCCGTAAACCAGTTCAAGTTTGGCGTCTTGATTGCACACATGTCAAGCGGCTTCAGTTCTGTTTCTGTCTACACATTTATGCACGTAAACCCGTTGAGTTCAAGTCGATAAAGCCCGTTCGACCTTTAGTTTTGCCGTCTTGATTGCATGTCAAGCAGAATCACTCACTTCCCCGTTTGATCTTCAGTTCTGTTTGTCTTCAGGCATAAATTTATATGCAACGCTTCCGGTATTCGTTCACACATAATTGGTTAATTTTGATCTCAGTTGCAAGAAAGTACAGATCTTCTATTTCTACCAAACAAGCTACTAAGAGTATTTGTTTGTTCATATATCTGGAAGAGCATGACCCAGTCCACGGACCACCTGTCCATGGACCCCTCTAAAATGTTCTCAGTAGTATAGAATATGGGGGGACTGGCACACGCCTATTTGTTAGCCCCCGCTAACCCTGCGGATGGCCCCACCCCCCCCCCCCCCCAGAAAATTTGTGATGACATAATATTTTTCAATTAGAGGTATGTATATCTAATGTATACCTGAGGTAATTAGAGGTATGTATATCTAATGTATACCTGAGGTACCATGCGCGGTGAGAATTTATGCAGTTGGCTAAAGATCGGAGAGCAAGCCTTCTGTGACAAGTCGTGCATAGGTACGTACTGTAAGATTCATTTATATAAAATAAGGCAGGGAAGGCCTATTCCAATACCTTGTCGCGGGTGCGGAAAGGGAACTCAGAGCACTTTCTATGCTTGTGTTGAGTGCGGCTCTATATCAATACGGTTAGAACTAATAAGGAAGGAAAAGGCAGCAGGGCGGCAGTTCTTAGAAGTACTGCAAGAGCTTTTACGGATTCGAAAACCCATGTAGAGATATCAGTTGTCTAGTACATACATATGAAACATGGTTGCTATAGATGAACCTAAAAACCTTACGTTTATCGAAGCACCCAGGGCCATTAAGGGTTATTTACGAGGATGGAAGATGGACGTTTTAGATGGTAATCCTCTAGAAGCAGACCCAGCTGCTTTCCTATCCGGCGTGCGAAAGCAGACTATCGAAAAGATCGATGAAGAGCTACTAGACTTAAATAGCATTAAGGTTCAGTTAGCTTTGAATATAACTCTTCGTCTAGACAAACCTGAGGGTTCAGAATACCAGATAGTTACCTTTCGGAGTTCACAAAAAGTTTTGATCAACAGTTCTGAGACCCGTGGAGTAATTGTAGAAGCGCATGCTCAGATCCATAACTACATTGAGAAGTGGATCAGTAGAGGATCGAACTGGGTTATAGATAAAGTAAACATTCTATGGTTAAACGTTGCTAAGTATCAACCACTACGTGGAGGTTCATATTTACCACTACCTCCAGAAATAGCGAATAAGAAAGCCGTGATCAATGTGAACAACAAAGACGACCACTGTGCACTTTGGTCGATATGCGTAGTACTGTTTCCAGTCGAAAAAAATCCTCAGAGGACATCAAAGTATAAGAAAGATGATGTGAAATCCAAAGGGGTGGACTCACCAACACCAATCTCACAAATACCACGTTTGGAGAAGCAAAACGAGATCTCTATCAACGTATATGGTTGGGATTCTAATGAAAAGTGCTTGATCGTACATCACATCTCAAAGGAGACTTTCTCCAAGCGCGGTAACCTCTTGCTTATAGAAGACCCAAAGAGTGGTAAGCAGCACTACTGCTGTATCAAGGATTTCAACCGTCTCCTATTCGATCAGACAAAACATAAATGTAGGAAGCACTTCTGCGAACGATGTCTACATGGATATACTACCGAAGCTCTTCTTGCGAAGCACATCCCAGAGTGTAACGGAATTAACGACCGAGCCATACGCATTGAAATGCCTACTAATGAGAATAACAAAGTCTCATTTCAGAACGTTCACAAACAGCTCAAAGTTACCTACGTCATCTATGCTGACCTTGAGGCTTTAACTACTAAGATCGAAGGACCTGCCCAAGACCCCACGAAAAGCAATACACTTAAAACAGAAGAACATATTCCCTGCGGATTTTCATATATAGTTGTACGTTCCGATGGTCATAGCGAACCACCTATACTATATAGAGGCATGGATACAATCGGACGTTTTCTACGATGTATACAAGAAGAAGAAGCGAAGATAAAAGCCCAAGTTGCCAAACCACTACGTATGTCACCAAAAAACACGAGAGATTATAATAAAGCGATTCTTTGCCATATCTGTCAGAAGCCTCTTGGTAAAGATAGAGTACGCGACCATTGCCACATTACAGGAGAGTTTCGGGGTGCCGCACATAAGGTATGTAATCTCAAATTACGTATCTTCCCTACTATCCCAGTTGTATTCCACAACTTGCGCGGCTATGATTCTCACCTATTGATGCAATCCATCTCCAAGACAGAGGGTGCTATCTCTTGTATTCCAAACAATATGGAGAAATACATTTCATTCTCGCTTGGTAACTTACGGTTCATTGACAGCGCACAATTTCTACTATCCTCTCTCGACAAATTGGTTTGTAGTACTATAGATGCAGCTGCAAGCAAATGTAAACGATGTAATAAGACCGAGCTTGTTGTAATTAATGAGGCTTGGCAGCTAGTGGGGAATTGCCCAAAGTGTGGAGAAGGGAGCATAAAGCAACTCGACCCATCTCGCCTCCCAATAACCACCACACACACACCCACGAATGCACATCTTCTTGGACGCAAAGGTGTTTATCCATATGAGTATATGGACTCTTGGGATAGATTCGCAGAGACGTTTCTTCCGCAAAAAGATGCATTCTATAGTAAGCTAACTCTAGAGGGCATATCCCACGAAGACTACGAACGCGCACTAAAAGTTTGGGGGGCATTTAGTTGTGAAACGTTAGGAGACTACCACGACCTTTACCTACGAACCGATGTACTTCTTCTAGCAGATGTGTTCGAGACCTTTCGAACGGCATGTATGCAAAACTACGGGTTAGACCCGGCTCACTATTACACTAGTCCAGGACTTTCGTGGGATGCATTGTTAAAGAAGACTGGAGTGGAGCTCGAACTATTAACTGACTATGACATGCATCTATTCACCGAAAAAGGTCTACGCGGTGGAATATCTATGGTATCTCATCGTTATGCCAAAGCAAACAACCCAAACGTACCCGACTTAGATCCAGATAAGCCAAATAGCTATATAATATACCTCGACTCCAACAATCTATATGGTTGGGCCATGAGCCAATATCTACCAACGGGAGGATTTGAGTGGTGTACGCCAACGGAAGAACGAATCACCCAACACGAAATCGATTCTGACGTAGGATACATCCTCGAAGTTGACCTTGAGTATCCTCGAAAGCTCCACAACTCACACAACGACTACCCACTCGCCCCCGAGAGAATGCAAGTGAATAAAGGTTGGTTATCAGATTATCAAATCGATCTATTCGAGAAACTATATGAAGGCAATGGATCTTTGAAAGTGGAAAAACTCATACCTAACCTATACAACAAAGAACGATATGTGCTCCACTACCGCAATCTACAATTGTATCTATCTCTTGGAATGCGTTTAACGAAGATTCACAGAGCATTACGATTCGACCAATCACCATGGATGGAGCCATACATACGAATGAATACGGAACTACGAAAACAAGCGAAGAGTACGTTCGAGCAAGACCTCTACAAGCTAATGAACAATAGCGTTTTTGGTAAAACAATGGAGAATCTACGTAAGCGTGTAGATGTCAAACTAATTCGCTCTTCAGAAGGAGTCAAACTACAACGTTTATTGAATAAACCTAGTTATGCTCGATCCACGATCTTCGACAACGATCTAGCCGCCGTACACAACTACAGAAGTAAGTTACTTTTGAACCGTCCAGTATATGTCGGAATGTCGATTCTAGATCTTTCGAAACATCTGATGTACGACTTCTACTATAATGAGATAAAGAATCAGTATGGGCAACGTTGTAATCTACTATATACTGACACTGATAGTCTATTACTTCACATTGAAACGGAAGACATCTATACAGACATTACCACCAATAAACATCTATACGATACGAGCAATTACGACAAAGATCACCCTTTATACGATACGAACAACAAGAAAGCACTCGGTAAAATGAAAGATGAATGTGGAGGTATTCCCATCGTCGAATACGTTGGACTACGATCAAAGCTATACTCGATCTCGAAAGTAGGTGGTGGTGAGATTCGGAAAGCTAAAGGTACCAAGAAGGCAGTCGTTAAACATCGTATTCGCCACGAACAATACAAAGAGTGCTTACGAGATAAGAAAGTATTTCGCCACGGAATGGATATGCTTAGAAGTGAAGGTCATAGGATGTATGGAATGCACATGAATAAAATATCTCTCTCGCCATTCGATTCTAAACGTTGTATTTTGGCAAACGGAATTGATACATTAGCCTATGGACACACAAACTTAGATATGGATGATTTTATTTACGAGTTGCTATCTTAGATCGGTTGGATACGAATAGAATTCCCTTTGGTGGTAGTTCAGTATCTGACGGTACGACTCGTAGCTCTTCACGTACAAATCCACGCTTAGGTGGTTTCTTCGAAACGGTTTCCCCTTCTTGCTTCGCAAGGTAGTACAGAACTGGTTGGTTAGGAGATATAGCACTACGTGAAATGATATATGTCTGTAAACTCCACACAGGATCGGTTGCTCGCTTGGTTCCACCTTCCAACTCTCCAGGCGCATAGAGATATCGAACTAAAACGTCGAATGGTAGTCGCTTTTCTTTCAATCCAACAGTTCGAGAATATGTAGGAGTTTTTATGTTTACTTGTTGTATCGCTACAGAATTCGATGGGTTCTTTCCTGTTAGCCGAGTAACTTCGTTATTCATGGCTTTGACGACATCTGGAAGTCGCAATACCCATTCTCTACTACGTACATCCGATCCTTCAGATGTGAGTACCATTTCCTGTGCATATTGATATCCGAACAATCTCTCAGCTAGCGTTCTATTTGCTCGTTCGACAAAACTTTGTGCCCTATGATTACCAGCTTCACCTCGTTGAACTTTCGTACCACGTAGTTCTAAGGTTTCAGACATACGTCCCATGAATTCTCTCCCAGGATCGACTTGCAATGTTTTTGGCCATTCTAGTGGACTACGTTTGTAGATTCGCTCAAATGCCGCAGCCACTTCTCCACTATCTTTCGATGTCAAGGGCTCGGCCTCTTTATATCTAGAAGCTACATCGATTACGACTAAAGCATACTTATATAGTTTCCTTCCACGTCCAGATCGATCGTGTGGTAGGAATATCAAGTCGGCTTGGTGAACCTCATTTGGTTTCGATACAGTCCAATGTGGTCGTGGTATGTAGCGTGGCGGTGATAGATATATTTGCCATAGTGCTTGTTTCTCTAACCAAATCTTAGCTGTATCTTCCGATACCTTTGCTGCTACTGATAGCTTACCAACTGCAGCGTAACCTTTCCAGTATCCCTCAGGACCATAGAAGATATTAGCAAGGCGAGAATCCATCTGATATCTATGCATAACGACTAGACTCCAATACGAAGACAAAAAAGATAAAGACTTATCTAGCTGACAAGTTCTTATCCTTTTTTTATTTTATGTAGATTCGTTTAGTAATCTAGTAATACTCTAGTAATCTAGTAAGTGATCTAGTAATTACGTTGAACGTAAAAAAGCTCGTTTTTTTAAAGCATAGCTATAACCAATTCTTATAAGAATCGAGTGGCAACGTATCCAGTCGCGAATACACTACCACCTAAGGCCACCAATTCGGCAGTTTTCCTAGAATTAGATGGTCGATAATAATCTGAGAGTTTAGGCTTTTCCAGTTTCATTCGTAATATGTGATATATATGGAGTTTTCGCATTGCATCGATTCTATCTTTAAGTCCAACGTGTGCGTTATTTTCTTTCCAGTGGTTCCAGGTGGCTTGTGCTCTTAGTCGTTTTTCTAGATTTTTCTCATAGGTTTTAATAGCGGCATTTGCCTTCTCCTGGGCCTTATCATGTCTTACCATCTCTGCGGCAGTAGCATTAGGCCCGCTAGTTGCTTTTTCTATTTCGTGTGCGGCAATACTAGCAGCAGCACTCGTTATGGCGAAGACAAATCCCATAAATATTATCGATGCCATGGCTTCGAAGGCGAGGCAAGGTCGCCCCCGTTACTCAGCAGGCTTCCAATACCCTTTGTCCTTTAGGTATTTCTTGGCAGCCAGACTACCAGATAACACTGCTATCCACTTCACGAAGTTCAAAACGCTAGACGAAGGATCGTTAGTCAGAGGTTCTTTGATTGCTTTCTTTCCGATCCAACCGATACCTGCCGCAAGTCCAGTCAATATAGCAGCTTCCTGTATTGTGTTCATAAGTTCTTTAGCCATCTAATTGGAACAACGTTTACACCACCGATAATATATGTCTACAGCGTGGCTTCAAATGCTATATCATGCCTTGAGTTTTTAGGTTACGACCTTTTGGGGTTTCTTTGGTAGCGGCAGCTGAGCTGTCTGTGGCTTCAGTGGAGCTGTGGTTAATTAACTCGTTGCGTTTGTTTGTATTGCTTATACTGATAGTACAAACCCACAAATGCTATGCTTACCCCAATTACAGCAAGTGTGGTATTAGTTGATATCAAACTTGGCTTATCGGTATGACTGTCTACCTGCGCCTGCGTTGCCGCCACATTGGCGATATTTTCTTTCCTTCTTTGCGCTATGAGTTTGCCTGCAGCGACTCGTTTTGGATTTGGTGGGGGTTTTACTGGTTCTTTCGTGATGGGATCATTTCGATCTTCGGAATGGGTATCAATTTCCATCTTGTTAAGAGTAATTACTTAGTAGTTGAGGTAACTTCAATACGTTAACATTACACTAATTACGTTAACATTACCGCTAATTGCGTTAAACATTACGCTAAGATTACGCTAAAGATTCTTTAAATTTGAATATGCCTCAAATGCTTCATCGATTTGTGGGGCAGCCACTTCATATTCGCTCGGCAATACTTGCGCCTCGGCATCCTGTTCCGCCGACGTATAATGGCTAACAACGTGACAAAGGGCACTAGTTAGTGCTACAAGTGGACCTGCTTTGTAGGCCAATCGGCCAGCCAGTGCAGATAGCTCGTTTCGGACTAAGCGGTCTTTCTTTAGAGCTTTCAACAGCCTTCGTTGTTGTGAGAATCTAGAGGCCTCACATATACGACTACACAAGTTGCTAGACTTAGTGCTCTATCCACTAAGCAGTCATTTATTTGCTTTGCTAAGACGGCTTGGTATCTACGATATAAGCGTTCTATGTCTTTATCAGGTAACTTAGAAATGTCTCCAAGAGAAAAATTCTTCCCTAGATATTCTTTTGTCGTACCAGTCACGGCTAGAATAGAAAGAGCTTCCCTATGTTCGATGATTTCTATGCTACGATGAAAGATTGCTGCCGCTTCATCGGTGGTAGCGCAGTGTAGGTTCGTTTCGAAGCCATGGCAATCTTTGCTGCCGTGGCCGCATTCGGCCCTTGGTGGAGGACCTGTCGCATCTATTTCGCCGGATTCAGTTAGTATGTTCATTAATTCATCATCAAAATCTTTATCCATCTTACTTCAACGTATTGTGACATACTATAGGTGAAGGTATCTCTAATAGTATGGAAAACGGATGTCGCAAACAGAAACATATATGTGCGAACTTAGTCTCAAGTTCTGAAATGAATAGCTTCTTATCATCTAAGGATATGCTAGCGCCGTAGTCATCGAATAGATCCTTCAATCCCGGTGCGCTTGCGATGCGAAATGCCACAACGATTGCGCAATTCTCGCGAAAGTTCTTACATATACTCTTTTGCGTTTGTGATGAGGCCCAAATCGAAATACCAATGTGGCGTGCAGAAAAGGCTAAATCGGATATCTTATTGGTCCTTCCCTTAACATCCTTGCTTGCCGCACAATCATCGAGGATAATAAGTGTATTCGTTCCTTCGAAAAAACATGCGCAGTCGCCTAGGGTTGCATCAATATCGTTCTGAGAAGGCGCTAGGACAATGAAGCGAGGATCTCCCTTACCAACGCCTTTATAGGTTTTATTGTTAGCATAGGTGGGACAAATTAATACGATATATTCAAATTTAAAACGAAATGGACCTCTCAATTGATCAACTATGAACTGAGTCTTTCCGCAGTTTGTGGGGCCAATTATGAGTGCGTTAAAGGGAATTTGTTCTGTTAATGTGTCCATGTTAATGAGTACATTAACGAGTACATTAGTGATAAACATTTTGTAGCATTCCTTGTTCAATAGTTGCTTGTGCATCAGAAAGCACGAATATGTGCATGTTCACCGTACCTGAGCCTCCACTGCGATGAATCCTAAGGCGAATGGATGCTCCAGCATCTTGTTGGGCTAAACCATCTCCATGAACTATACTGGTTTGCGAGGTGCGACAATCGATGAGTGCGGCAAACTTGTTCTCAAAGAACTTCTTATGCGTCATGGATGTAGCGGCGGCAGCCTCTCCGAAACGCGGGACAAACCAATTCTTCGCTGACTTCCATAAATCCTTTGGTAGCATCCCAAAAGAATATAGAGCGTTAGGAATGCCATTGACATGTACCTCGACCTTGGTGATTCCTGGATTTACGAATTTCTCACTATCTCTAGTGCCTGCCACATGAGGATCCACAAATAGAAGAAGAATGCCATTGAGAGAGAGACGAAGTACGTTTATGCTTTCAGATACTAGTGTATCGGTGGCTAGATTGATTGAGACGGTTTTGAAGTACTCATAATGGTTATACAGAAATGCTTTACCGCTGGCGTAGGTACTATTGGCCTGCGACGCAAGATCGAGACTTTCGATGACTTCATATTCTAGTTCAATGTTCGATAGTTTGTACGTTCCTACTTTCGTACTGTCGGATCCGACTATGACGTCTATGGCCGGTGCCAGTGTCAAATGAAATGACATCTTATCTCGAATCGCATGTGGATAAAAGACGCCATGGGTTGCGATAACTTCATGATCAATAGGTATCTTATATACGCTACCGTATGCCGCTAGTGTCGCATTATCAGCTGCACTAGACGTAGATGCGTTACTGGCCTTTGAACGAAGTTTGTTCACATTAGCAGATTGAATGCCCCGCTCTACGCTATTCTCTCGTTCTACCTCAGATAGGTATAGATCGCTATATACCTGTAGGAGATCGGGTCGACTTAGATCTTCTAATCTAGTAGTTCCCATCCATACGACTCGCTTTGAGACTATGCAACGTCCAACATTGGCCACCAAATAGTTGTCGGCATGACCCCCGGATAGAGCGATATTGGCACTAAGGGCTAGACTACCAGGTACTAGAAGTCTATTTTCGCCTAACGTAGGAACATTAACAATCAAAGTTTCCCCCGGATTGGCTGAGGAAGGAGTGAAAGTTACACGATGGAACACACGACTGGCTTTAAGAGATCTACCTTCTCTAGGAGAATAGTCAGGATGGAGCGTCGTTGATATCATGATGTTTGTTTCACAATTGAATATGTTTCGTTCCACAATTGAATACTAATAATAGTATATCACATATCAAGTGTTCAATATGGGAGAAACTTTAGACTTCGATCCTATATCTGAAGAAGGTAGAGCCGATGTGAATGATCTTACTGCCGAAGAATGGGCGGAGATTAGACCTGATGATGGCGAGGCAGAAATGGACTGGTGGAATAGAGCTAAGCATAGCTTCAAAAATACGACGAAAAGCATACGCGATAGGTTATGGAAAAATCGTAGTAACTGGGGAACCAGTTCAGCTGAGTATATAGAATTAGTCAATCAAGGTGATGATGCGGAAACGCAGTTTACGGCAGGCAGTAGTACTGCGGAAACGCCACTTGAAAGACTGGAAAGACGGACTGAAAATGCACAGGACCAAATCACTATAAAGTTTCCAAAAGCAGATCTAACGAAGTTCACTGCTAGTTTGGATGACTATGATAGGGTCGTGATAAAACTCAATCGTAAAAATGCTGGATCGTACTTACTGTCGACCGCCATAGACACTCCCAATGCATTACCGAAAACGCTTAAAAACGCTCTTGGACCTACTGCGGAAAAGGAGATTAGTATGAAAGAGGATATGGCCACCGAAAAAGATAAACAAAAGGCCAAGGAAATAAAAAAGATGGATTCATTAACTAAGGGAACTCCAGAATATGAAGTGGCAAAGAATAAAGTAGTAGCACTAGAGGATCAGAAACAGGAGATCGAGAAAGAAATAGAAGCCATCAAAGATCGTATGTCGTTACGAGACCGCATAAAAGCCATCTTCAAGAAACATGGATTTACGGTGATTGGAGTATTAGCTGTCGCTGGTGCCGTAATTGGTGCTGTCGTTAGTATATTGACAAAAGGCTTGGCTTCCGTTACTAAGGGAGTTGGTGGTGCTTTGAAGGATCTTGGAAAGAAGTTGGCTAACGTGCTACCTGCGGCGATAGGCGCTATTGCGAGTTTCATATTCCGTACAGCTGGAGAAGTTTTCGGCTTCCTTGCTAAGAATACCTGGATACTCATTGTAGCTGTGGTCATATTCCTAGTAGAGCAATATAAATCGTCGAAACGTCAGCGCTAACGAAATATCATCCATGAGGCTACGCCGGCCACAATACCCACGATTGCTAAATTGGTTTCGTGACTCGTTGGTGATGCGCCGCGACTTTGTCGACTGTGTGACTTAGCGGCAGCGTAGCTGCCTGTCGTATCAATCGTAGCAGTCGTGGCTCCGCTGCCTGTATCAGTCGTGGCTCCGCTGCCTGTAGCAGTCGTGGCTCCGCTGCCTGTAGCAGTCGTGGCTCCGCTGCCTGTAGCAGTCGTGGCTCCTCTGCCTGTAGCAGGTTTATGTGTCTTTGGTTTCGAGACTTCCATAGGGGCTGGTGGTGGAGATTTTTCGTTAAGATTGATGTCATCGTTTATTCCTAAACTGATACCAGGTTTATTTGCCGTTCGTAGGCTGTTTACATATGTAACGCCCTTAAAGATAATCATATAGCTAGGTATTAACAGACAATCCTTCGCAACTGCTAGATCTAGACGAGAACCAATATCCTTAATAGATTCTTGGTATTGGGCTAGAGTGTCTGAAGCCGATTCTATGATGGCATCTTCAAACATCGTATCAAATTTATTTTTGGCGGCTGGGGACTTCGATCCTACGATTGGTGAGCCGGTTGAAGCCTGGGATGATAAGACACAAAACAAATATACCATTATTGATGCATTAATTCGGACTATCCCGGCCTTTGTCAATCCTTTTCCCTTCTGTGGAACGAACCAATTGTAGTGCTTCTCGTTCATATCATTTCTATGCGAGGCAAAGTCGATTTCATGGGCCCCGAACTCTCTCCTGATCTTATCGTATTTGACGTAATTCCATGGAACATTGTTAAACTTATTAAAAACGTTTTCCCTGGGGAGAGGTACTCCTAATTCAAATAGTATTCGCCTTATCGTATAGTATACGTGGAAGCGGTAAAAGCTCCGAACATTATCGATGATTGGTGCAGCGTCTGAAAGATGGTCATCGAACGACACCCCACAGCCTGACGTTGCACACCAAACGGCAAAGCAGAATTGTTGCTGCCAAAGTTTCATTGGTTCAGCATCGCCCCACTCATTCGTTTTTACTATTCTATCGCTAGCATTAACAGTACTGTCTAGCAGGGCATAGCTCGGATCTTTATTTTTTATTTTATCACTAAGATCAAGTCCTAGCTCTTGAAAGATATGTCGCGGCTCATACGTAAATAGTTGATCTTTTGCTACGTAGATCCTTAGAGTTTGTACGATTGGGTATATGTCTTTAGCGACGTGTGCCCAGGGAACGGCTGGAACTGGATACTTAACGTTAGCACGTCTGAATGGAAGTGGAAAACCCCTGCCGAATGCGGCCACCGCATGTTTTTGCGTTGTCACGCGTAACGCTTCGTGTAGATGATTTCTGACATCTACTGGTATGAGACCACTCATATTCCAATGCTGCCCACCATCGTAAAACATAATTCTAGTCTCGTATGTAGACTCATCATGTATGTCGGATGCCGTTGTCCTAGCTGAGAACTTATCGAAGTCCGCGTGAGGATATTTTTTCTTAAAGGCCGCTAAAGCCTTTGCATTGCGAGGTGCGATATAGTCACCCCAATCGCCGTCGAAATGAACTCTGCCTTGGATACTAGGCATGGTTTCTTATCCTTGACGCCGGGCCAATCAATCCGTTCGATTCATCCACTTGACTAATCTGGACATATGTTAATATCGTGAAGTAAAGAACGTATGTTAATATCATATCGAAGTAAACTTCAGGCTTTAATATGGTAATCTTAAATGTCACCACTACCTCGTCTGATCATACGGTCTACTTTCAAGAACCTATTTACATCCATAATATTTCTCTAATCGAGGTCGCTTTTGAGAACGGTTGGTGGAACCTATCAGAGAAAGCTTCATTCACTTGGAATATCCCAGGTGAGATATGGCTTCCTTATGAACTTAAGCCGGGGAATTACAATATAAACGTCTTGATGGACGCCCTCAAACCCGCGGTTGTTGGTGGTTTTTTGGAATTCATAGACCGCGGTTATAGGAAGTTTTGGATTCTAAAAATTAAGAAACCAATCCTGTTCAGTAAGAATCTCTGCGATTCGTTTAATATCAAGGGTACTCCAGAAGGGGATAATGTGTCACTCAAAGTAGGAGAATACAAACTGGTGGTACAACTTCTTCAATATGTATATATCTATTGTGATGTGGTGGATCCTAGCTTCTCAATTCTTAATGGAAAGCAATCAAACGTACTGGCTATCTTTAATCTCGAGGGCTCTAGGTTTACAGAATCTACTTACAATCAATGGCTTCCCTTGCCCATACGATCTCTAGGGACAAGACGAAACAGCCTTCGCCTGACACTTAGAGACGAAGAAGGAAATATTATAGACTTCCGTGGTCGACCCATACGATACGTATTGAAGATTGAGTAAGTTATAATATATCGAAATGGCAAGCGATTCGATTCAACTACTTCCAACGGCACCATGTATTTATCCACCGCTGGCTAGCGGGGCTAGCGGAGATAATTTTCGGTTGCAAACAGTCCGAGATACTCTTTCAGATATCGAAACTCAAGAAAAACACTATGAGGGTGTGCGTAAGAAATACGCCCGAGCACAAGGAATTGTCCATGGTGTCGCTGTGGTAGCAGGAGGTCTATCTGTATTATTATCGGGTTCAGGACTAGCAGTAGCTCTAACTGGTTTTGGTATAGTGATTGGTTTACCATTCGGTGTTATTGGTGGGGTCTGTGGGATGATTTCAGCAGCTACGACCATTGGGGCTAAAAAGATCGGAAAAAAAGTTTCTAAACATGAGAAAACCGCTATGTTAGCTAAAGCGAAAATTAATACGATTCGCGATCTAGTATCAAAGGCCCTTCGCGATGAAAATATATCTGACTCTGAATACGGCCTCATCCTCGCCGAAGCAGATAAATATGAGATTATGAGGGCTGAAATTCGCCTTAAGACTTCGACGGCCGCGGGCGGTGAAAAAAACATGGAACAAATTCGAGCCGAACTCAAGCAAGAAGTGCAAAAGGAAATGCGAGCACAACTTGGCAGTCTAGTGGGATAAAAATCAAAATGTCCTATGAGAGGAACGAACAGGGGTTTTATTTTCACTTTGCTAAGAGCAGTCTTTGCTAATAGCAAAATCGTCGGAACGGTGGCAGCTGCTAATTCGTATGTCTGGTTCGTATGCAAATTTCGAGACAACGGGTGGCGATTGTCTGTGGATTTTTTATTTCAAAGTTTCAATCTCGAATTTTCTTATTCACATTCCTATCGCGCCAATCCGCCCCTGTTTTACTCGTTCAAGCAAAATTGGGGCGCTCAGGAATTTTAGGAGGAACTTGGAATGTATATATCTTAGTACCCTTGGCTAGCAAGCTGTCAGAATGAGTTTTTTCGGGCTCTGAGCGTATTCTAATTTCAGTCAACGCTAGAGCTATTTTAGCCGTCTACGTAATTATTACATCAGCTGCGTCTTATATAGCTGAGGTTCTACCGGCTTCGTCAGACGTATCATTTTCTCAGCAGTAAGATCGAGCGACATGGAAGGAGAGCAACCGAGAAAACGTGTCCATCTGTTTCTTGAGAAACTTGCCAGAGAAACTAAAGTTTCAAAATCACAAGTCGGGGTGAAGCTTTGCAGAAAGAAAGTGGAGAGATCTCGCTTGTTACGGCAGCGAAGAAAACTGCAAGAAAGACTTAGAGCCCTCGTGAAAGACCTAGAGACGAAGGAAGCCGAAATACAGCTCGTGGAAGAAGACATTCGGATGCTAGGAATTACTGTCGACGAGGGGACCGATGATGAAGATGACTAAGCACTATCTAGACGATCCTTCACGTAGGAATAAAACACCCGCGACAGGGGTATGGCTCAAACGATCCTTCTCTGATCTGGTGTCGGTGTTGCTTACAGCACTCGAATAAACAACTCTTACCATAAATAGTTGTCCTGCCTATTGTTAACCATCGGCACTGATTTTGTCCTCGCATCTTATGGCTGATAATATAACGGTATTTATTAATGGTCGTTCTTCATTTGGGGGGTAGTTCTTAGTAAGGGAATAATGGGGGTTATATGAGGTCTGAATATTCGTTCTTTAGTTCGTACTGGAAGAAGTACTCAACGAGACACTTAACGATACCGTAATGACCATTGTAGTAGGCATAACGTAGTGCGTGGTCGGCGTCCGTATCATAATAAAAGGGATAAAAGTACTCAATAATAAATTTAACAACGTCAAGAAAGCCATTTCTAGTGGCCTTGAATAGCATACCACCAACGTCCTCATATAATTCATCATAATCATATTTGAGGATCTGGGAGTGCTTAAGGAGAAACTTGACGATATTGATATTACCATTTTCGCATGCGTAGCAAAATGCACAGGTGATGTGTATGGCTAGTATATTGAACTGGAAGCGCTTAATTAGCCACTTAACGATACCAAAATTATTATTCCTACAGGCATTGATTAGTATGTCTCCAAAATAGATATGCTTTGTTTCATCGTCACCGTCTTCATCGTAGTAGTATGCCCTAAAATTACCATTATCAGTATGGCTATATCCTACTACGATACCACATTCACAATCGTATACGTCATCCTCGGAAATATTGAATTTCTTAACCAAATTATCTCTCTCATCATCGTTATGAGTAGATATAAGCCCTAATAGGACTACTCGTCTACGGAATTCTTTGTCTACGTTTTCGTAACGTGCTATAGATGCGGCATCATTTAGATGTTTTGAAGTCAAAGAAATAGCGGCAAATGATGTAGGACCGGCATACTCTACGATCTTAGTCAAAATTTCTATAGGAAGGTACAATATATTAGCCATAGTATACTTCCGATGTTTCATATGTATGTACTAGACAACTGATATCTCTACATGGGTTTTCGAATCCGTAAAAGCTCTTGCAGTACTTCTAAGAACTGCCGCCCTGCTGCCTTTTCCTTCCTTATTAGTTCTAACCGTATTGATATAGAGCCGCACTCAACACAAGCATAGAAAGTGCTCTGAGTTCCCTTTCCGCACCCGCGACAAGGTATTGGAATAGGCCTTCCCTGCCTTATTTTATATAAATGAATCTTACAGTACGTACCTATGCACGACTTGTCACAGAAGGCTTGCTCTCCGATCTTTAGCCAACTGCATAAATTCTCACCGCGCATGGTACCTCAGGTATACATTAGATATACATACCTCTAATTACCTCAGGTATACATTAGATATACATACCTCTAATTGAAAAATATTATGTCATCACAAATTTTCTGGGGGGGGGGGGGGGGGGGGGGGTGGGGCCATCCGCAGGGTTAGCGGGGGCTAACAAATAGGCGTGTGCCAGTCCCCCCATATTCTATACTACTTTCTCAAATTCTAAAAAAAAAAAAATTGGGGGGCATCAGTTGCAATTTTGCACTGCAATACATAATGTATAAATTATAGAGGAAAACTAAGCTTCAAAAGTTCCAATTGTAACCATTAATTGTCCTTATCGAGGCAGGACGTTAGCCCAACCAACCTTGGGAGCATAATTATTGTGAAAATATTTTATTTACAAGTCTAATTTTACGCCACTGAAATGAAATGTGCGATGTCGGTCGATGTTTCATATATTCTCATCTTGTATATATTTTTATATTTTGGATATTGGTTTTGTTACTCCTCATCTGATGCTGCTGATTGAAAAACATGTGTTATTAATTTAATACTATGTAATAAGCTTGTATATTATATTATTGAATGTAGCTACAGTACTTTGTAAAAGCCGGCCCATAAGGGTTTCTTTAGCCGTATCAGTTATGATACTGTGAAAAAAAGTAATTTCGTGAATAAACACCGATTGATTTATTCAGCACAATTAATATCCGATAATGAAGGAGGCTTTTAACACCTCGTCATCAGACTTATTTCTCACCATTACCTTATTTCCTGGCTGAAGCGGAAACATTTCGCAAAATTAATGGGTTTTTTAGAATTTGAGAAAATTTTATAGGGGGTCGATGGACAGGTGGTCCATGGACCGGGGCCACGAGGGGGTCCATGGACCAGATCCACGGCCCGGGTCCACGATGGGGTCCATGGACCGGGGGTGTGTTTTGTACCTACCCCAGTTGGAGAGCCTGGATTTTCAACATATACTCGTAATAGCAGTTTTTTCTACATCATCCAACATGGATTTAAGGTTCATGTAATAGCAGTTCTTCTTGTTTATGACACCACTGGCTACCTTATTATCACTTATTTTCGCGAGACTTAATTTTCGCGAAATTAAAGTCCCGCGAAAATAAGTGATAATAAGGTAATACTCGTATCACATAATTCTTCTGTATATTGTACTAGTATCTTGGGCAAGTGCGATGCTGGTTACAGCTTCTTGCTACTTTTGGAATTTTGTATCTATGATGTCTATAGTATTCTTATTACAGCATGAAAGGCATTGCTGGTAAATGCCCCACCCCTGGGACAGAAACTCAGTCAAATGCCCCACGTATGCCCGGGAAAGGGGGGGGGGGGGGGTGTATGGGGCAGGTTTGGAATTGATAGAGACATGACTCAAAATGAAAGTCTAATTAAATTCTTGATAAAATTGTTGAATTCTAAACGCAATGCATGTCAGTTGAGTTTGTTGGTGTCTCGCTGTAGCTCCGGTTTCTCCAGTTTATTACTTCCCTCCTCAAAAACAAATTCAATTTGATCTAGAGACTCGGCGGTGGCTCCCTCACTTCTGATGTAAAATGAAAATATGACAATAAGAAAACACCCGTAACATTTTATTCCAAAATGTATCCAATTTTTAACTCCTTGAAACACTTTATGCAAACTAATTGCAATAATCCTGAGTTAGTTACATCCTTGCTTTAGTATAGAATGCTTTCACATTTTGATATATGAATGTGCATGTATACTTGCCAACGATCGCAGATTCTGCAGGACAGTCGCGCATTGCCTCACTTGTCCCGCGTCCCACATGGCCGTGAAAATGTCCTGGATCCTGATTTTAGTTACCACGTGTCCATCCAACCGTACTTTTACCCACAATCCTTTGCACACGAAAAACTTTCAATCAGTTATAAAATCGCGGTAGAGAAGTTTTAAATCTTAAAAACAAGCAAGTACAAATGCTATTGCCAATCTACTGTCATCGAAGAGAAAATATGATTTCTACGTGTTATTTTGACCGTGTTAGGTTCGCAAGGAATTGTGGTCAAATGTACAGCTGCCATCTTTTTCGGTGCGGTGGATTGAATATTGATTTATTACATATTAACCTTTTTTGTTAAATTGTGCAATGTTGATGAGTATGTATATGTACAACTACATACACCAACCAAATGCATGAAATGAGTATTTCAACATCCCTACCAATCCACTTAGTTAATAAAATACTGATAAAACTTTCAGTTGAAAACTAAAAACGACATTATTTTATAACTCAATAAACAGTTTAAAAATACGAAATATGGGAATTGCATCTGAATCTGCGAACTCATTCTTAGTGCAGGGACTTGACGTTTTGGATCACAGTTTCTGGGAAACCCCCACTCCTCCCCCCTGTTTCACCTAAATTTAATGGTTAACGGTAATCATTAAATATGCATGTATACCCAAGGGAGGGGTGGGTGCATAGTTTCCCAGAAAGGGTCTTGAAATATTTGCATTTGTACAAGTGGGGCCTTCGAAATTTCAGCTGACCTAAATGGGATGAGTCGCACTTTGATGTTCCAAGGTTTCTTACTTTTACAGTGTGCATGGAACATAAATAAATATGTGCAGTCAAAAACTTATCATTTTAACAACCATTCCACTACATAACAAACGTTTGTACAATGTATACAGCTCCCAACATGGAATATTTATTATACCTTACAAAATAATAATCCTCCAATCAAATGTGTATTAGGGACATACACGACTTTCATAATGGCCGCCTCCTAATTTGCATAATTTGGAAGATCAATCTGTGGAGGGAAACCAATGCTACCACATGAAAGATCACATTAAAACTAGTAATTGTTTTGAGTTTTAGAGCAATGTGGAGAATTGGTATTGAGCCGTGAGCATTTCTAATATAAAAACATGAAAGCGAGGCTAGGAAGGCCTCGGTTGTTTTTCTCATACAAATCTCTCTAATTTCAACTGGCTGTAACTTCATTGCTTTATAAGCTACAGCACTCAATGTTCACAAGTTCACTAATGTTGACATGCTCTTTCACATGGCAATGTTCATATTTTCTATACATGTGGATAAACTACCAAAACGGAACATCACATATGCAAATTAGGAGGCAGCCATTATGAAAATCATGTATGTGCCAGCCCAATATTTGGCCATATAGAGGGTTTTCACTCAATCCCAAGAGATTCAAATGACAAAGGGCATGGCAGCCATGTTGGTGTACCTAACAAAAGAAGCTAACGAAGAATCTATTGTTAAAGGTACACCAACATGGCGGCCATGACGTCACATGAAAACCCTCTATAGGACAGCTACATATTGGACAGTTCACACAAGCTGTTCATGCTAGTGTTTATTGATTGCATAACATATTATTTGTTCAGTATATAATAAAACACTCCAAGGCCAATATGGAAAATATTTAAGTCTCAACTTTTAATATTAGGTTGAACCTTTGGTCTCGCCCAATATTGAAGTCTTGCCTTAAATATTTTGCCATATTGGGCTCTGATGAATCCAATATTAATGTGTATATATAATGTAGTACACAGGGAAAAAACAAAGCTTAACAAATGTTTAGATCACAATACCGGTAGCTCAAACCAAGAATATATGATAGAATCCCATGTATAGTCCCTGGAGACTATCCATCATTAAGGAATGTTTTGGGGTTTAAGGCCTGAGCAAACACGGACACATTGTTGTTGATGTTTCTTGACTGAGCAAAACGAGTGGGAAACAAGAAAACTGTTTTGCTGCCTGGCTGAGCAAACCAAGAAACATTTCATGAAGAACATATGCTGGCGCATCCTGGTGCATTATACAAGAGTGGTGACTATCTATAGGAGCACTATACAGGGGATTCTATGATACTAGTGTAAAATAATGAATGTAGGGGTGTACATGTGGAGGGCTGACTATTTTCAATGCACAAGCTAACATAGTTAGTCCTCAGCACCAACATGTGTCCCACTCTTCTTCTCCTCAAGAGCAGCATCAATCTCCACTGATTTTTTTCTGTCTGTGAGCTTTTTCAGGGCCTCGAATGCTGCAATCTCTTTTTTCTCCTTCTTTTTGTTTCTTTCTTCATACAGCAACCTGAGAAGAGGAATTGATCAAATAAGGTTGAAATGGAAAAACACCACTGTCCTTTAACGAATTTCAAACACTAATTTGTTAGCAAATCATTGCATGTTAACCTTTCAAGAGCAGAGAGAAATGGCCTAGGGAGGTGGGAGAAATGGCTAAAAATAACTAGAGAGGTGGGAGAAATGGCTAAAAATAACTAGAGAGGTGGGAGAAATGGCTAAAAATAACAAGAGAGGTGGGAGAAATGGCTAAAAATAACTAGAGAGGTTGGAGAAATGGCTAAAAATAACTAGAGGTGGGAGAAATGGCTAAAAATAACTAGAAAGGTGGGAGAAATGGCTAAAAATAAACAGAGGTGGGAGAAATGGCTAAAAATAACTAGAGGTGGGAGAAATGTCCAGAAAAACTAGGGAGGCATCTACCAGTACATTCATCCTCTAGATTGAAATGTTTAAAACTCACTGAGGAGGAGGGAGATTTTTTTAAAAAAACTAGGGAGGAGGGAGATTTCAATACCCATTCCACTCTGCTCTTTCAAGATTGCCCAGATTTAACTAATTAATGCATAATTCATTTTTAAAATGTATTAAAAAATTGCAGCTGCTTATCTGAGAACAAAATGTAACCCATTTCCACAAATTTGTGGTGGTTTTTGAGAAAGGTTTGATTACACATGGACCCATACTATAAAAGGGTTGCTCCTCCCCATTTAATTTCATATTAAAATTCAAAACAACAAAACAAGTAATCATGTTACCAGGTCCTCTCCTATTAGAATACTAAATTTCCCAGACTAAAATAAAAATTAGCCAAAGAAAAGTAAGCAGCAGGAAGCTCATAATGGTAATGTCAATAGTGTTTTAGAACAAATTATAACTCTTTAACTTACATGTACATGTAGAGTGAGTATAATGAATTTTTCACATTAAACGTTTAAGTGTTTACTTTGAATTTCATGCAATAACAAATGTCAGAGATCACTCAAGCAGAACATTGCATGTTGCAGAGCTTTGAATGGACAAGTTCACTTTACAAAGGCTGATTGACATCTGAAGGCGCTTCAACCTGGTTGAGGTCTTTTACAGTGCAGATCCTTGTTTAACCTGAGCCCTTGGCCTTCTACATGTATCTTCTTCTCTAAATATGAATGCACAATATCCACTGTACAAACACTGGTAAAATAATAAACTAAACATTGATAAAGGTATGCTAACCACTGTGTGTGTGTGTTGGGGGGAGGGGGGTGGGGGGGGGGGGGAAATTAGTAACAGCTGGTGTTTTTGAGTGTCAGCAGCCTTCATGAAGGGATGAAACTCAAAAGGTTAGCTGCTACTCAATTCCCATGGCAGCCTGCCTCAATCAATGTTTAGTTGACTTCACCAGTGTTTAAATCTTCCCTGTCAACACAGACCAACACTAGGAACTTTAAGTCATCCATTGTACGCAATACAATGTTTGACAAGACCATTGATTTATAGTTTAATAAATAAATTACTATTATTTTCAGTTGCACCTTATTCTATTTGTATCTTATCATAAAGAAATGTTTAAAAAATGCTCTATGCCTTTGTTAATTTACATGTAACTCTTGATCTCACCTCTCCAGAAAAGAAATATACACTGTAAGGGAGTTACACTGAATGTACATAATTTTAAACGATTTAAGCACATTTCAATATTTTCTCTTTCCAAGAGGAAGTTTATAAATGCTATAATGGTTTTAATGGGACTTGAAAAGAACAGTGATGATGTGGAACTATTTATATATATGTTGTAGGTTGTTTCTCAATTCAGGTCATTTTTAAACAACCTAGGTCATTTTAGGGTCTTTTAAATGTAGGGTTAGGGTTTGTATGACTATATTGAAGAATTTAAAGCATTACATTTCTACGTTGCGACTTAGCTCTAAAAACCCTAAATTAGTGAGCACCCATTGTTGACGGTTAGGGTGTTTTTAAATGTAGGGGTAGGGTTTGGATTAGTTTACAGGACCATTGAAGAAGCATTATTTAAAAAGCTTAATTTAGTGACTATAGCTCTAAAATCATTGACTTCAAAGTAAGTGAACAGCCCTTGTTGACGGTTAGGTTTTTTTTAAATACAGGGTTAGGTTTTGGATTAATTAGTTCACAGGACCATTGAAGAAAAGTGCACTTGAAAACACTTGAAAACTTCGCTAAATTCTCCATTAAGTTCAGATGTATTTAGACTTGTTCTATTAATGATTTGGGATTTAAAATGGTTAGGGTTTTTTCAAATTTGGGGTTAGGTTTTAGAAGGTTTGTATGAAAATTCGACAATATAAATAATTAATATGCTTACACTGAGAAAGCACCCGATCATTTATCCATTTTTTACGTCTTTTCACATTCTCGGAGTTCTTTGATTAGAGACTGACAAGACAATATAATACAGTTAATGTTAGAGGTGATGCGCTTTCTTTTGTCTTTACTTTCGGTCAGTGATTACTCTAAGTCGGTTCGGTTGACACAGTTTGTTTCGAAGTACGAGTGGAGCCGTAATAAAGTCAAGAAACAAAGTATTTTTTCTGGATTTAGCTTCCTTACTTCCCTTGATTTGCTGCAGCTTTCATAAAAGAACGCAGAGTCAACACAAACATGTTGTTTAATGTCGTCCATACAATGTTTTCGAAAGATGTTTCAAAGTCCGATTTTGTTAGTAGTATGCATGCGCACATAACGAGAGGGACTGAGTTCGACGATAAGTCACTTGGAGAATCAACAAGCGCTTTCGTGGCGCAGTGCGATAATCCACTGGATTAATATCTACCAGGCGTTCCTTGTGATTCGGCCAAGTTAAGCCCGACCGGGCAAGGTTAGTAAATGGATGGGTGACCGTTGAGGTAAGTGGTACAGTACAGTAAGGTGTGTCAGGGGGGACAAGGAGAAAATTGAGAGGCAGTGGGAAGGGAGGGGAAGGAAGTAGAGGGGAGGGGTAGTTCGTCAAAAAATATTTTGTAGGGGAGGGGTGGGTGATTTTTTCTTCTTTTTTAAAATGACCTAGGTTGTTTTAAAATGACCTAGGTTGTTTTAAAAACAACCTGAATTGAGAAACAACCTACAACATATACATGAAAGCCAGAACCTAACTAATTAAAGCATAAACTTATTGTCCTTATTCATAAAGGTACATGTATCAAAGCGACGCCAGTTACCCAGCTTGTCACAAGAAGAGAAAATGACAGTACAGTTGATGGTAGAAAATAACATTAATTTCCCAATGACACAAAGGAACACAACAGTGTCATCCGGTAGAAACTAAGACATTTCTGACTGACTCCATTTTTGTGATCTTTGGCTATAAGAATATATAAAAGGTTTTGAGTTATTTGAAAATCTCGAATTTTCTGCCATCCCGTTTCTCCAACAGGATTATCAAAATTTGATTTAGTTCAAAAGTTATGCTTTCTATGACAAGGCAAAAACATCATCTGACTAGATATGACTGTCATGTGAATGGCCATCAAGAGCACTGATTTTCGAATTTCCCAATTCCCCAACACAGTTTTGTATGATTCCTCTGAAATCCTATAAAGCAAACAGACCTTAAAATATTTTCACTACTGGAGCTTCTGGAAGCTATCTCACTATAACCAGTGCTTCCGGAATTATGCGTTTTTCCCCCCAGCAAATTATGCGCTATTTTTTGGCAAATTATGCGCCAAAAATCCCGAATTATGCGCGAATTATGCGAATTGTGCAATATTTTAAAGCGAATTTTTTTAATGTTTCAATTTATTAAGCTTGCAAATCAAGTAAGTCAAAGTAAGTAAGTCAACAAAGTAAGTAAGTCAACAAAAACAACTTACTGACTGATGCTGCTATGATTTTTTCAGGGTGAGTGAGATAAAGTCACATGTTTATAATTGAAATAAAACATCAGTACAAATATGATGAGCAACAACGATTTATTACACCAAACGTATTTCTCGTTCCTTCTTACATGTTGGGTAGCAGCACAAAGAAGCAAAAGCTCTATTGACCAGATTGACATGGAATTCAAAAGTGAAACTCGTTCTCGTTGTAAAATCTAAAGCTCACTAATATGCATTTATAGACCATCTGTATATATTTGCTTTGACGCAATAATAATTCAATGTTCATCTCTTCCTGCTCCTCTTTATGTACTGGTAAACGTGTTGTACCTCATCCAACTGAGGAAATCGGAATGGACCACTTCCTTGGATTTGAAGTGGACCAAAGATTAGCCAGGAGGGCGAGCAGTCGTCAATGTCGTCACGTTTGGGCCAGTCGAACTCTTCTGCCCTGACTGAGTGCAGGAACTTTATTGTCAGAGTAGCATTCTTGTTCCTTAGGACGCGACCAATGTAGAATGCTTTCTGATATTCTACTGAATAGTACAGTCTCCCCTTCTTGTATTGGTTGTAACTTGTCTTCAACCTTCATCCTGTGAAGCTCAAGTAACATCTGCTTCCGGAAGGAAGGGATGCTATCACTGCTTACCGCTGCACCAGACAAACCTAGCAAGCATCTTGCGTAAATGCATACATAGACACCGCAATCGTATCCATTCTCCTGCTGTGGTAGCTGGCCGTTAGCATTGCTCACAAAGCTCCATTCAGTTGTTTCATCATCCAGAGAGGGATCAATTTCCTTCAGCAACTTCCACATCTTTCGCACTGCAACTTTGTGAGTAGGCTTGACAGAAGATCCTTGAAGGCTGTCCATAATGACTATCTGCTTTTGTTGCGCAAAGCCGCAAGGAGAAACCAGTGCTTGCTATTCACTGTGTTACACGGAACAAGGACATAATCCTGCGTCATGAGGTCAGCTTTAACTCCAAGAAGATGCACAGCAGGCTGACTGCCGATTCCTTTCTCGAAAACTTCCCACTCTATGGTTTCTGCATCACACGTAGCTGTTTCGGCAAGAACTTTAAGGTATGAATCAATAACAAAATTACTCAAGTAATTGTCCTCGTCCTTCTGATGGCCACCATGGAGAGATCTCAAATCATTACTAACAATAAGTGGACTTCCTCCAAACTTTACTGAACCATCAACCATTGCATTGACTATTGCATTTAGGTGGGCTGGAAATTCATTGGCTTCTGTTTTCTCAAATTTAGCTGAGGTGTTCTTGTCAAGGCCACACTGTATTTGAGGATCGTTTGGTGATGGGACCTTAACGGATAAGGGAACTGGCGAGGAAGTCTTGACTTTGATATGTTTTATGG